>WUAM01000423.1:4188569-4213985 GCA_024336885.1 Actenoides hombroni | reverse complement strand
CAAGGGCATGAAAAAGAAATAACTGATTTTAAAGTAGGTAAAAGGTAAAAGGGGCGGGTTGTTTAGGGTTTTTTTTTCTTTTTTTTTTTTTTTTTTTTGTGGATGTATGCACATGTACATCTGGTTTAAGATGCCAGCTGGCTGAGCTCTTGCTTCTTCAAGTCATGTTTTTTCATGCTGCCTTCAGTTGGAATTTTATAAATGCTTATAAACCTTACTACTGGGAAGAGACTCTGAGTTTCTTAAGTAGTGGTCTGGTCTTTAAACTGTGTCACAGTTTAGGGTCAGGGCAGCCTGTTAGACCTATAACACACGCTCTCTATTAACACACACACACACCCACACACACACACACCCCCCATCTCCCCAAAGAGGAAGAGAAAGGGAATAAAGGAGACTTAGCGATTAAAAAAGGAAATTATAACAGCTTTAATGAAAATAAAAATAATAATATTACAAATGGAGTGTATACAAGTATATACATAACTAGTATCAAACCCAACCCCCCTGATGGCAGTTACATCACTGTCATCACTGATGCTGTGGAGCAGGCACTGGAAAAGTCCCAGATTGGGCCCAGCAGCAGATGGGAACTGTGTTGAAGAGCTGAATTCTGGTACCGGATTCAGAAACACACAGATCAAGATTGAAAGCAGAATGGTCAGAGTCCTCAGGTGCCAGCCATTGAAGAAGCAAGAAGAAGCCAGAAGAGGACCTGAGCCAAACAAAGCTGAGTGGGACCTTCATGATCCCTCAGCTTTATGCCAAACGTGACGTCTGTGGGATGGAATCCCTTGTTGGTCAGTTTAGGGTCACCTGCCCTGCCCGCTCCTCTCTGCAGGTGCAGTCCTTTACTTTCTGCACTGCTCAGTGTGGTACACAAGATCCAGCAGTGGCCTTGGTCTGCACAGCACTCCTTGGTAGTAACTCTAAACACGGGGTGTTATCACTGCTAGAAGCAGACACTGCCTGGGAAAACAGGCTGCTGACTTGAGACATTGCGGTTAGTTAGAAGAACTGAGCTGACAAGTAAAATCACTCAAACCAGGACAAATAGATGCACTCCTATACTCCCAGAGAGAAGCAGTACCTCTGAGGGTGAGTGAAGGCTTAAAGAACAACTGACTTGATGCACTCTGCTGTAGTGAAATCCAGGTTATAACAACTCTTCCCGATGAGAGTTTTAGAACAGCTTAATAAATAAAAAAGATGCAATTAAGTCCATGAGTGAGGCATTTTGTAGGAGTTTAAATTTAATGTAGCGGAATGTGTTGCTAGCTGAGGAGGTTAATGAAACCTGAGTATAAAAGGTGACTTCTCTCAGGACTGATTTGACATCTGAAGGGGCTGAAACCTGCCTTGGCTGGCTATTTCCTTTAATTTTCTTTGGTCTGTAGTGGGAACAAGATAGACATAACTGAGTCAACGAAGAGCTCCACAGCTAGAGCACAGCTGAACTGATGTTTTCCAAGAGCAGTAACTGTCACACTGAAGCAAGTTAATAAGATGGTGTATATTCAAAAATAGATTTGTTTTCAGTTCTTTCTTATCTTGCTTAGTGATAATATGTACTTTACATAAAGAATTTGACTGCTCTCTTTGGCTTACACTATTTACTTTTACTGGCAAGGTGACTGTATCAGTAAGGTGATGTAACTACCAAAATTGAGAGACGTGATTAAAATTTTTTTACAGCCATATATTTTTTTCATAAATATTTAGTTACTGAAACAAGCCTCTGGATAGGTAGTGTTTTTTAGTGGCTACTTCACTAGGTATTCCAGTGAGCAGCAAAAATGGACCTAGGTCTCTTTAAATTCTATTTTAGTGCCTTTCTTTAGAGCATTTCTTCACCTTTATAAATGGTTTTTGAGCTCAGATGGTGAGTGCTATGCAAAGTGTTGAGGCTTCTTTATTTGTTTAGGGTCTTTTAAAGAAGATTATCATATTATTAATGGTACATATCATTACGTATGAGGTACATCCCCTTTAACCTTCGAGTGAACATAAATCAAAGTATCATTATTATGGATAAGCTGAGATCAAACAAAGAAAAAATGTGTATGTTTTCAGAAGTGATTTTTAAGATGTTGATGTTCAAGGAACTTGGGCTTTTTTTCCTCACTTTTTTTGTTAGTTGTTTCTAAACTTTGCACGAGTCTGTGACTACAGTACATTACCGAGGCCATGAAAAATAAACAAGCATTGTTCTGCGCCTGTAAACTAAAACAATAAACTGAAAAGAGTTTATTTTTTTCTGAATGTTTTCAGTCTGGAGGGAAGAAGTTAGTCTGACATTCTAGAGTGTTTGTTTGTTTGTTTATTTGTTTTCTTCCTTTGTTGGTAGTCTTTATGTAGTAAACAAATATCACCTCTGTGCTATATAAAAAAATAAATAAATTGTCCAAATGAGTAGAAGTTGTGGTTTTGGTCTTTTGCAACATAGGAGAGTAATCAGATTGAGTTTAAAATCTATCAACAGTTAACATTCAGTAAAAGGGAAAGCCTAAACTTGATTAACTCCATTGGAAAACTCTTGCTAACTTTAACTTGAGCAGGAAAATTATTTGGATCCCCTGCAGAATGGTTAGATGCCTGCCTTGGAAGTTCTGGTGAAGACTTCACGTGCTTAAGTCACAGATGACATCTGTGTTACTGTAGCATTTGAGCCCTTTCCAATGTTGGTAGATACTAGGAAAACTGAAAACCAGAAAACAGCTCTTAAGTAAATGAGGAATTCTCAGTGGAAGAGGAACTAACAGCGAATTTAAGTTGTGCACTGCATACCTTCTTCACTCTAACGTTTGAATGCTCAAGATATTTTTAATAACAAAGGCTGTAATGAAATAGAGTTAACTATTCATTATGGAGTCTTTAATTTATTATAAAGCAAATGCTTCCTAAGCACTTTTAAATTTATTTTCACAAGACTTTTGGATGACAAAATGTGTTACCAATTTTACTGTTGTAGGTCCAAAAAAAGAGACCAACATAAAAAACTGCTAACTTTTAATCTGTGATTAGATACCTTAGACCTAACTTTAGAATTGCATAGCACCATACAGTCACATGTTCAGAATGCCTTCCTAGTGACTTCAGATGATTTGGGGCTCAGCATCTCTGAAAATTAGAAATTGAACTGTGGAAATACAATCCCAGTATTCCCTCAAGATTAGAATACAGCATTTATGCCCACAAACAGATTGGTGTAAATGATTTGCTCAGCATCACATAAGAACTCTGACAGGAAGAAAATCTTCCTGGTTGGCATTTGGCTACTTTTGCTACAAAGTTCTCCTCTTATTCCTTCTTTCTTGATTGCATACTTTGCAACATCTACAACAAATAAGGACTCGCCCAGACAAATCAAGACTACATGCTTGGAAAGCTATAATTAGCCCAAGAGTATGGACATCTGAGAAAGGAGACAGGGTAGTCTGCTTCTGAGAAACAAATCCCACACAAGGTGGCTCTTTTCAACTTGAAGAAGATAGCCTTTAATTGGCAGAATGATGACTTCTGACCTGTGGTGCCATCACCAAAGTTTCTCTGGAGTTTAATCACTGTAATAGTGAAGAATATTTTCCTGTATGTTCCTGTTGAACAAGTGGGATTTCATTTTAACAGGTCCTGTAAACCTATTCCAGTTTGTCTGGGGTATTTTTTGGGTTTTTTGGTTTTTTTTTTTATATTCGTTTCCACCCTCTGGCATTCATTTTGCCTTCTCCAACATTTCCCTCTTGCAGTCTGTTCCTTTACATGGCAGATTTGGTTCTTCTGCTCTTGGTAAAAGAGGGCATCTTTACCCTTCTGGATTATTTCAAGAGTTCATGGCAAAAACCAGTAGCCAGGTACTCATTCCTTCTCATTCAGTTCAGCTGTCAGACTAAAGAAATTCATAGTGCTAACTGTTTGAGTAATCCTGCTTAGTTCCAGTATAAGTACACTCAGTGTATTATGGAATTTAACAGCTAATGTATCTGCTTACCATGTGTAGACTGTAGTATTGCTATACCTTCTCCTTTCTTCCTTTTGCACTCCCTCAAGCCTGTAATCCCCCTGGTTTACAGTGGGGTGGCAAGAAACTCTGCAGGGACTCTCCCCGCACCTTTCCCCCAGCCTTACACCCTTGCTTAACCAGGATTCAAGCCCTTTCACCCAAGTGAAAGAAAAGTTGCAGAATATTTGGCCTCTGCCAGAAACAATCTGTATTTCTTAGCTTTGTGTTTGGAAGCAGTTTGGCAGAAATTTTTCAGGAGAAGGTTCAGGCAAATGAAATAATGATGTGTGTAAAAGTTTTCAGGTTATATTTGGGGATATTCCATGTCTCTAAATATCCAAGGCAAAAGCAGGAAACAATAGTCTGGCTTAATAAGGCAATGCTGTGAGCCTCGTGTGTTGTAAGAGATGAAGATAAAGGCTCGTCAGCTTTTCCTTTTAAAATCTGTTGATGTGAATTTTGACTGCAGCTGTTTCTAAGAAACATCATCATTATCTATATATGATTTATTAAAACACATACACATCTGACTCAGGGTCTTGCTAGTTGACAAGATACGTGTAGATTTTTCATTTCCCTGTAGGTACTTCTAAGATTCATTATGAACTTTTCATTTATGGCAGGACTGACTCAATACTTGCATTGCAGGCACAATAGCCCCAGCCTGTGACGTTCTCTGATCATTTTAACACTAAACCATGCTTGGCACAGAACGCAGTGGCAATAGTGTTACACCCTTGTCTTAATAGCTACTGGATAAAGTACAGAGAGTTCTGGGAGCAAGGGCCAGAACCCAGGACATAGGTGGCAAAGCTATGCACCCTTATGTAGCTGGTTTTTCCCATGTTGTGTCTCGTCAGGTCTTACTGGTGATGGTTGAGGAGTAGGGCAGAAGTCTCCATCCCTTGAGGCTGGATGCACAGCCTGGTCATGAGGGCACTCACAGGATTAGGAAACATGGGCATACAGTCAGAAAGGAACTCACGCAAGGTTGCCACCCTCTTCATTCTTTGGCTTTGTATGGTAGTCTTGATTGGCCAGTAATATTGACATGGAGGTAAGCGCTTTTGGCTTGCTGCTGTTTGATGTGCAGTCTGGGTGACCCACACTTAAAGTCAGATCTTGAAATGGTTACCTGGCAGGCACTTAAATAAGGGTTTGCCCATTGGTCTTCTGCATCTGTGTTCTGCTGTGCCTGGTTGGTAAGGATCCCAAAATTCTCTGTGGCACTTTGTCGGCATAAATTTGAAGTCTCTTAGTTTAAAAGTTTAAAATAAAGAATATCGCTGATGCAGGATCCTAGATTGTACAGCCAATTAGGAGGCAACTTCATGGAATGAGTATAGAACAACCTCGTTACTCATTTGAGGCTGTGAAACTGGAGGAAAGTAGTGAATTGGTCCTAAGTCAACAAATAAAACAGTGAGGGTTTTTAAAGGTGAAATTAAAAGTCCTGTAGAGAAATTATTCACTTAAGTTTAGACTGGTGTGATAGATATGCAGCAATCTGAAACTGCCAGTTTAGGGGCACTCTGAAGTCTTTCTATTCAAGGAATTTGAAATAGCAATTTGTCAGAACCCAAGCCACTGCTTGGCCCAAGCACCCCCGGGTGCCCTAAAACAAGCCTGATAACTCACAATTGCTTGCATCATTGACTGGGGCACTCTGACTTGCTCTGCTTCCTCTCGTCTTTCTGGTAACCGTTGATTTTTTACCTTGATCACCTCCTACTGCTTCTCCTGTTACGTACTTGGAAATCTCCCAAGAATCTGGAGCTCCTACCCATAGAGCTGCTTGCTTTGGTGACATCCAGAGGATCCGAAGAGCCAGACGCTTACATGTGTGTTAATTGCCAAACTGGTCCCTTCAAAAGATGCACAACACTCACTTTGTTGTTGTTTTTTTCCCCATTGTTGTGGGGGGGGGTTGGTTTGGTTTTGTTTTCTTTTTGTTTTTTCACCCCTGCTTTATCTGTAGCGTCCTGTCTGTCACTCTCTCCTTCAGATTTGTGTTTGGTTGGTAAATCTGCTTAGGGGAGTTATGAATTAGGACAGCTCTTTGGGTGAGGAAATGGAATTAATGGGCTTTAGGATACTCTCATGAATGACTGCAAGTGTGTCTTCTGGGTAATAATCCACAGTTCCTCCCATATATGTAGAGTATAATAGGTTTTGTAAATAAAAGTACCAGGCAATTGTCTTCTTAAACAAGTTTCTATTTCAGAGCCTTGAATTACTCTTTGTGAATGTGCACTGTAAAAAGGGTTTTTCACGTATCTTTTTGGTCGTTGCCTGCCTTTGCAAATCCATATTGCAGAGCAGTAGAAAAGCAACAGGTCTGTTCCATGTCACAGTGGACTCCATGTTAATGTGGAGTGGGGAGATGGACTTGCAGAGCTGACTAGAGAAGTTTACATCCATTCTTCTACACCCAGAAGTACGGAGTGTTGCTTTTGGTGTCAGGGACTTAGAAGAGTTATAGTTAGCTTGTAGAATATATAAAACATGGTGTACATGACTTTTATTGCTGCTGCTAACTCTGTGCACGAGTTCCTAAGACACATGTTACACAGTTACATGCACAAGGTTATTCTCGGATCTTATGCAGCGTGACAGTGTGGGCTTCTTGTGTTCATCAGCATGTTAACTGTGCTATGCTTACTGTCAGATTAGTACAGTTAATATATAAAAGAGGAGTTAATTTAAAAATACCCAAATGACCATGCCTGAAGCACAGGGCATCTTAGATTAAGACTCATCATTATCCCTGTCACGATGAGGTTTCCTTTATGGCACCCAATAGATATTGGAGTCTCTTTCCCCTCATCCTCCACTTTTTTGAGTCTGATTATAGGCAACATTTTACAACCCACATCTTCAAAGTATTACTTTGATAGCGGTATGTGATTAGCAGAGGCAAATCCAAACAGCTTTTGGGTTGAAGCAACTGGTTTCAAATGATTCTAGGGAGGTGGTGGAGTCGCAATCCCTGGAAGTGTTTAAGAGCTGGTTGGATGTTGTGCTTAGGGGCATGGTTTCGTGGGTTTTGATACGGCTAAGAGTAAGGTTGGACTTGATGATCTTGCAAGGTCTCTTCCAGCTGAAACGATTCTATGATTAACCAACCAAACTGATTAATCCTCGACATAATCACTTCATGCTGGTTTCCCATCCCTTCCTTCTCTTCCCCCCTGAAGCTGTGTGTACTCATCCAAAGGCAGAAGGACACTTAGTCTTTTTCTTTCCTTGTTGTACCTATTTACGCACGGGCTGCGTAGGTCATGATGAAATAAACTGAAAAAGGAGAGTTATATATAAGGAGCAGATTTTTTTTTATTCTCTTTTTGACTGGCAGAGACAATTAAGCACACATTTGTAGAAGCTTGTGGATCTAGACAACCAGTCAACATCTCTTCAAGGCCTGGCGTATTTTACAAGTAAATTTGCCTGTTGCACTCAAACAGTACCTAACTCTCAGGTGTAAAAAGATGGTAGAAACTATGGAGAAACAGAGAAAAAAAATAGATGGTACGAATTCTATATTTGTTCTCCTAGGGGAAGTGTAAAAGGCACTGTTTTCTTGTAATGGAGAAAAGAAGCATCAGTGGAGCTTTGTGAACAAGCTCTGATTCCAGCTGGGACACTCCTGTAGCACTGCCTGCCATTGGTACAGCCACACTTGTTCCTAGCCTCTGCAAGCTCGGGTGGCATCCAGTTGGGTGTCGCTGTGCCTGTGGCAGTTCATCTTCCTGTTATAAAGAGAACTTCTACATTGATTTAAGGATTCAACCTTGTGTTTCTTCTTAGCGTAGAAGTTGCTCTTGTATTTGTATTTATTTGTATTTCTCTTGTGCTGACATGAAAATATGCTTCCCAGATGACTCCATTTTAGTCTTCTGCTTGTTCCCCTTTGGGCATCTGAGTGGTGCTGGGCCCATCACTTAGCTTCCTTGGGTCTTGTTTTTTCAGGCTGTGAACGGGGAATAATTCAGCTTCCCTGTTTCATGAGTGCCCACTGATGGGAGTTCTGTACTCTGTCACAAAGGACAGTACTGGTGGTATAATACAGGCAAAATGGTACCTTCTTGGATCAGAAATGGCACTTGCATAAGTTTTTATTTTTAATAATGTCACTTGCATCAACTGTATTTGCACTTGGAAAACCCCCCCACTCAAATATGTTTGATTTAATTTTGAAACTATTAGAGCCCAATTTTTCCTTAAAGGAATACAGCCTGGTCTCACCTATTGCTGCTTTGGAAATGGCTGAATGCTAAAGCTGTAAAATACCTGTAATGCTTCAACAGAAAGATGCATCCGCTTTGAGGAGCAATTGTGTGGTTAGCCTGGTTCCTGTGGAAATAAGGCTGAGGCAATTTTTCTGTCTGCCTGTCTTCTTTCTCCTTTTTGTACTCCCTATAACTTCTAAATCGAGTTTGGCAAGCAGGTAGGGATCTTAAGACAACAGCGTTTTTACAGATATAAAGAAACATAGCAGAGGAAAGAGAGAAGAAATCCTTTTAGGACCGGGCTGCACTGCTGTCAATTACTGTTAGACACCAGGGAATCCCAATGGATGAGAGATGTAATGAATGCCCACCTGTGGAAAAGGCTTTGTTTAGAGCTTCTCTCCTGAGTCAGGTACCTGCTGTCAGTCACAACACACGAATATGTAGGTAACCAGGATGCCTTACTTTGAATACTTACAAATGTGCTTGGTTTTGTATGACCTGAGCTATGGATATTACCAGACGAGTTTTCAAATGATCTAGATGTGGAAAAAAAAAATATATCTCTATCTATCTATCTATATATATATATTTGCATTACTAAAATCTTCATAGTTTGTAGAAAGGATAGAAAAACATACTAATGGCAAGTCATTGGCAAAAGTTTTAATGTGATGGATGCTATTCCAGGTTTTCTAGACAAATTCAGTCTTTGTATGCTAAAGTGAAACCTGCAGGCATTTAGCTCTTGCCTATATCTGAAGATTAATTTTGATCAAGGTGGACTTCTGATAACTCAAGTACTTTACTATGTGGGCTGTAGTTTGACAGTGTGTTATGTCTGTTTAACTTCATCTACTTCCAGCTTTTCTGGACTATTGACAAGTCTGGAGTTATTTAGTGCTGTCTTCTCACTAATGGAAATACATTCTGTCAGAAAAATGGAGATTAGGCAGGTGATATTCAATTCTTATACTGACATCTTGCTGGTGATACCTTCAGGGTAATTTCTAGATGTTGCAGTTCATTAATGTGGGTGGCAAAGCAGCAAGTGCATAATTATATGTTCTGTGTGCTGACATGGATTTTTTTTGTTTGTCCTTTTTTTTCTTCTAGGACTCCACTGTTGTGACTCCAATTATACTCAGAACAGATCCACAGGGATTTTTCTTTTACTGGACAGATCAAAATAAGGTAAGAGATAAGCTTCCTGCTCAAGAATGGTTCTTTGTGTATTCTGTGGTGTGATGGGCAGGAATCAGGAGGCTTCGTGTGCCAGTCCTGGCACAGCAGACAAGTGTTAGATCAGCTTATGTTCCTCTGCTCTTCTGGGGAGCAAGTACAACAGGCCTGTGGCTCATCCCTCGTGCACAAAACACGGAGAGATGGGTGGAAGACTTGGTGGTTTTTAGCCATGTTAATGGTCTGATGGCCAGTGAGGTGTGTAATTGTCCTGGTTTACAGGCAAGGATCCATTTAGGATGCTCTCGTGGTGCATAGTTGACTTGTGGTTTCTCTGTCCTGCCCGCTGTACGTTGAGGATTTTGGCTGTGGTGCACAGCAGACTCAGAATTCGCAGTGGCCAGAGCTGCCTTTGAATTCTTCCTCCTGACCTGCCACGTGGTCCCTGGCCGTGCCTGGTGGGCCACGTCACCAAGTTCTTACTAATCCTCGCTGGAAGTTACTTTCTTTTAAAAACATTCTGATATGCTTAGATCACTATTATGGCTGGGGAGCTGTTGGGAAAGCTCATGGCCTGATTCATTGCTGTGTTACTCCAGATTCACATCCATATTACCCCTTGAAATCATCACTGTCACGTTTCCAGCTGTTGGAGACTGTGGAGCTTCACTGAGGTGAAAAGAGTGTCAGTACCCTGAGCAATTGGGTGCAGTTCATTTCTATATCAAAACTAGGAATTGAATGGGTTCCTCCTTTTTTTACAGATAAATTTTCAAGTACTTAGGAAGCAAGGGCTTGTCCCAGTTCCCAGTTGAAAGCAGTGTTAGAATGTAGTAGTGCTTGAGCTTTGGCCCTGTGTTGGAGCCTATGCCAAAATGACTGAAGTATGTACTGTAGTGTTCTGGCTACGGAAACCTGGTTTATCAGTTGTGTAGCTGTTTTTCGGGAGTTCATGTGGATTTTATGTTTAGAAACCAGTGCAAAAATTGCTTGAGGAGGTAGCAACCATGAAATGTGCAGACTGGTCAGACAATTTGCTATTACATGACATCATATTTATCTTGCTGTGTTTGCTTTTCAGAGGAGATGGAGCTCAATTTTGAGTCAGTGTGTTTGGATATTTTATCATGGAGTTATAAGGAAAATCTTGTCTTGCTTGTGCTTGCACAACATTGTGGTGGGTGAGAGTGGACTCATCTGTTGACAGTCCGGGGTTGTTAAATTACTGCTCAAAGAAGTGAAGGAAATGCCCTCAGAAGTTGAAGGCTATGAATGATTTATACCAAGCCAGTAGCTATGCCAGAACACAGTGCAGTCTTCTGTTTTGTTCCTTCCCTTGCATAAACTAATTGTATAAGCTGAAAAATAATGGCAAATGTTCTAATAATAAATGGAAACCCAGAGTTGATTGGAGAGTTTATTTCACTTGTAATGTATTTGGCACCAAGACCTCCTTCAGTTTCCTACTGTTGTCTGTAAAAACAATGTCTTGAAGCGATTCTGTGAAGAATAGCTATTTATAGAATTGTTATTCTCATATTCATGAAAAATTGTATTTATAATGCTCAGAGCATTTTTTAAAAGGTTGGGTATTTGTACAAGAGATTTGCCAGTTTGATTTTTAAACTTGCAAATCAAGCCTCTGTAAAGGGCAGCAAAAGGGATTTTTTTCTGGTTAATAATTCATGACAACTAGGTGAAGCTTGTTTCTAAACCCCATCCTAGCAGTGTCTATTTAAAGAAAGTAAATATGTTTCTATTGGGGTGCTGCTAGTGCAAGGAGCAGGAAGGAAATGCCAGTCTTTGCTTTTGCAGAGGATGGTTGGGTTCATGTTCATTGTGACATTACAAATATATTAAAAAAGGAGGTTGTAGAGGAAACTCTCTTCATTTCCTTCTCTGTGTAAAGCAATCCTGTGATGACAGTGTTAGTATGTGAAGCAGTAATATCAGGACAATACAACCTCTATGTGATTGCTTTCTCTCTTTTTTTTTTTTTTTTCCTCCTAGTTATGAATTTTTAAGGAATTGATTTTTGTCATAACCAGGGTGTGTTATTTTCTGCCTGTGGAAGGATAGGCCTTGCTAAACAAAGGGGTGAACTGATTCACCCTGAATCAGCAATCCTTGCAGCTGGATTCGCAGCCCAGTTGGCAAGTCTGGATAATGCTGGGAGTCAAACAGATGATGGGTCAAAAAGGCTGCCAGTAAAGTCATTCTGACTAGGAACTTTTATATATGTGACCGGTGTGGACTTTTAACTTGCTGTCCCCTGTAGCTTTCTAAAAAATGAGTTAGTAGCAAATTTCATAGTTTGCTTCATATGTGCTCCTGATAAATCATCCTAGGTCTGTAGCTGCAGCCCTGTCAAGATCCACGCCACTTACGTAAGGCCACACACGCAAGACTAATGGTGGCCATTCTTGTGGTGTGAGATATCAGTGGCAGCCAGGCTTAGTGGAGCCATCTTCTCATCTTTTACTTCTAAGAGCTGGAACAGATCTTGGAAAGAAGGTGAAGAGGGAAAAATGCCCCAGAAGCCTGTTTTTGCAGCAGAGTGGCCATCTGACAACTTAAAGGCAAGGCCAACAGTAAACTAATTGCTCAAGATTGCTTCAGTGCAAAATAAGTATCCATGTGCCTTTCTCTTTTTTTATTCATGACTGTGTGTATTTCCATATTTAAGTATATTTTGCTGTCATCAGTAAAAGATAACCCTCCAAAATAAAGTCATACACAGCATTTTGCTATTTTCCGATAAAAACAAAGAAATTGAAAACCTCTTGGTTTAAACAGATGGCAGGACATCTTTTTGATTTAAATTGTATTTTTCAGTATGAAATTCTTTTGTTGTTGAAGGTTCTGGAATATTTGCTTCATCTGTATGCAGGATGTTGGCTGATTTCATATTACTTGACTGATTCTCAACCTGGGTTTTCAAAAAGAAAAAATAATTAATGTGACAAACTAGCGTCTGTTACATATCTTATTGTTTCTGTAATGTTTCTTAACTATAGCAAAACCAGACAGTATTCATTGCATTGTTTTATTTTTATGACCTGACAAAAACAATATTTAAGTTCCGTGCTACCTTTTTAAAAAACGGAATGCAGTTTCTTCCATTTGTTCTTATTCTGGTCATAAATGTTGAAGAAAGATAAATCAGAACTTTACCAGGTGAAGAGAAAGTCTACTGGAATAAAAAGGAGTGGTAATAAAAAGCATTTCTCAGGAGCTGAGAAGAGGCTGGAAGGGTTTGGTGTGTTTAGCCTAGCTAGCAAAGCCAAGCCAGACAGACACTCTGATTTCTGTCTGTGAATAACTATATCAATGGATGCATAGGAGAATAGGAGAAGAAATGTGTATTGTCAGACAGTTTGTGCATTATTATTCTTCCATCCTTTAGGTGAAAGTTATGTTACACAATCAAATGGATGCGAGAAGACACTTATCCACTGACTCAGTGCAGTTCTGACAGCCTAAGAAAAGGAGTAAAAGGAAGAAAGCAGCTAATTGCTTTTCTGGTGGAGCCATTTAGGTTTTTAAAAATCTGAGGACGGTATAATACGCTGTCCTCTTCATCTCACTAGCACATACTGATTTATTCCTCTTTATTTTTAAAGCTAAGTAAATACACTGACATGGCAGCGTGCTGGAAACGGAGGCTGCGGACAGCACCATGAAAAGAGATCAGCTAACAGTCTGTGTCAGGAAAGCAAGCAGAAGTGTCCAGTCTTGGGGAGTCAACAGCAATTTCTGAAGCCTTCTGCAGAAATGTTGTTGTAAACATTTGATGATCCCATTTGTCCAAAGGAAGTTTGTGCTGAAAAATTACTCCAAGTGCTGTAGGAGGGGATGTGTGGCTGAAGCTTCCCTCCTGTGCTGGTTGTAGTTAGAGCAATAGCAGAGCCCAATCAAATGGCTTAGCGAGGTGTCCCTGCTTCAGAGGCAGGCTTGCACAATTGATACCTCAAGCTAAGCGTGTTTGCGAGAAGGTAGGGTGATGAGACTACAGCAGTACAGAAGTACCTGCAGACAGCTATTTCCCTCAGCTCTGGCTTGCTCAGACTGACAGACTAAAGGCAGAGAGACTTGATCTGTACAGCTGTTTAGTTAAGGAGAGTTTAGCAGTTTTGAAGGGAAGGAGTGGGGTTAGTTTCTCCTCTTACAGGGATGGGCCTGTTTCTGTGTGTGAACAGCACTGACAGAACTGGTACTAAGGCTGTAGCTCAGCCACAGAACGAGCTTGCTACAAGTGCCTGTAGCAATAATTCTGCACCTTGAGCTGGAGCTTTCTCATTTTATGAGACTGCGTGAATTGGTTCCTTCTGCTAAAACAGGAGAGGATTTTTCTGTCCTGGAAGGTCCTCTCCTCTCATGTCCTGAGATGATCATGTGTTTCTTTGGACCTGAAAACCCAATGGAGACTGCAAAGCGAATGCGTGAAGTGGAGCCTGAGGGCTGTAGGTAGGATTCTGTAGGATTAGGCTTAGCTTCAGCATGTTTGTAAATTCTGTGGCAATCCCATTGCCCTCATCCAAATGAATGATGATGTGGCATTTTTACAGCTGCTGGTGATTTTGGTTGTGTCATTTAAAAGAGGGTTTTTTTTGTGTCTGTAAATATCATTAATTGAATGAGAAAAGGTGGTGCCTGTCTCTCCACATAAGGAATTATTTTAAGATGTACAATGAAAAACTCCCTCGTCTTCCTCATTCTTTTAGCCTCTCTGGCATTGCAGCAGTCAACATCTCTTATTGTTAACTTTGTTTAATAATGAATATTGGATACATGGGCCTTTATCACATGGTTTGTCATAAGAATGGGTTTGCCTTTGCTTTAGCTGCAAAAAACAGGAATCATAGTGCCTTAGATCTATGTACCACATTGGCGTTCTACCAAGCACTGAACAAGACTTTGTGTATTTTAGTCTTAATGTAGTGGGGTGGTTTTGTTTATTAGTAGGAAATTCTGTAGTAGGTATTCTGTGCTCTAGTAGTTGTGGTTCTTCTTCATGGGCTTATATAAAAACATTATGGATAATCTACATATGTATATTCTCTAATGACAAACTGGCATGAACAGAAGTAATACCATAGCTAGGAAAGTTTCTTATCAGAAGGACCCTTTTAATATCAGATTCTAATCCTTTCCTATTGAAGGGGAAGTTAAATTCATTCCATGAATGGCATTGCTCAAGACTTGCTCCATGTGACACTATTCCTTTATCCATTTACTGCATGTGTGAAGAGAGCATGAAGCCACAGATAGATTACCTATGATTTCTGAGAATGGAGGTCACAGTCACTCACTATATTTTATTTGGAAGTTCAGGAGCTGAGGTGTTTCAGGCTCTTGAAGCTGGAGAAAGTCCTGTGGAGGTGATGCTAGTCTTTTGGCAAAATTAGATGAAGTTGGGTTAGTATTTGTTTTTTAAAACAAGTCACTCACATGTTGGAAGAGGTGACACAGAGCAGTTTTCACTGGAAGTCTGGAAGAGGACTCCCGTGGGACAAGGAGTTGTGGTGATGTCAGGTCTTGCTTCTTGATGACACTGGAAATTGGGAGTTAACCTGAAGCAGCTAATAAAATCGTAGTGATGGCACAGGTCTTTTTCCTGGGTTTTGCAGTGTTCTTGACTCATGAATTTGAGGTGTAATGTTAGGAGCCACCATAGTGGCATTAGAAACTTGAGACCAGGGATGTTGTTGCTGGAAGGTAGATGCAATTTTTTGGATAAGAAAATGACCCATAAATATTGAGATCCAAAGTTTTGTCTGTCACGTTTTTAATGGGAAATGGAAGAGAATCTCTTGGAGCATGCAAATGCTTGCTAAGGGACTGGTGTAACTGTTAGGCTGAGCAGTGCAGAAATTGGCAGTAAAGCTCTAAAGGAGAGTTCTTCCCCCAGTGAAGATGCAGTTAAGTGATATGCAGCATAAAAATGGACTTGTCAAAAGTAGATAAACTGGCTAATCTGTAACAGCAGCTCTCAGCTTGGGGGTCCTGACACTGACTTGGAGGAGCTGAGTATAAAAAGGATTCAGAGGTTGAGTTTCTACCTCTGATAGCAGTCCAAGCAGTAATCCTGGGAAGTTCACCTGTGTGCATTTGCTTTCTCTTTAATATAATAGCAACACCTCGCCTGTATCTCTAAAGGCAGTACCTAGGAGTTCAGAAATAAATACCAGTACATGACCTAACACACGTACTGATGGGTCCATGCTGGAAACTGTGTACCAGTGCCTTTCTCAGTGAAGAGCACTGCTTGTTTGCTGGCTTATACTACAGAGGCTGTGGTATTTTGAAGCGAGGAAAACGTCTAACTCAACAGTTAATGCAGTAGGGGAGTCAGCCTAGCAACAGTTCACGGTCACCTGAAAGTTGCAGCTCATGTTTTTTCACAACCCTTTAAACATCTACGTGAGAGCAGAATAAAAGAAGATGGGGAAAGTGGTAGGGGATTGCCACAGGTAGTGAAAATAGGAGGAAATATTTCATGGAGGTCAGCTTCCCATCAGACTGCCAATTTCATTTTTTAAAGGAAATCTCTCTTCTTTCAAAACATGGAAATTGTTCAAGGCCCATTAGGGAAATGGTACTACATCAAACAGAAGATCTCTAATAAGCATTTCCCACTACTAAGTATCTCCTTTATTGCTGTGAGGGAGGCAGGAATAGAAAATGAGTTTCGAGTTTAATCCACAACATAGGTCCAGTTTCTAAAATGAGGAAGCCAAAGGGCTTCAAAAAGGGAGGATGACCCTGGAGTCAGCCAAATTTAGGTACTGTCAAATTCTCAGTAGAACAGTTATAATATACTTTGTGGTATGCAAGAAAATTATCCTTGCTGTCTAATTGGCAGTGGGTTGTGACTTTCCTATAAAGATGAGATTGTAGGCTGTCTTTTGTTTAGATGGGCTGAGACTTGGTAAAATTTGGCTGTAGATAGCTGTAAATGTTAAAAAAAAGAATAAATGGAAATGAGTTATTGTGCAAGAGACCTTTATGGTCTGGCTGCTGGAAACTGTTTTATTGTTATAATTTTCAGCTTAAATACTTCAGTGAACTTGTGGCCAAGTCCAAATACACTAAAATGACTTCTTTAGCGGGGTCTGTCAATCTTTCAAATACTATGTGACTTAAAAAAGAATTTTCTTCCAATTTACATCTCATCAGGTCATAATATCATTTAATGCAGCAGTAGATGCCTGCCCTTAACTAACAGCAATGTATGGTTTGGGGAAATAGGTGGTTGTTGGGAGACCTGTGTACTTGCCTCTTGGTCATCTTGCTCAGCTATGGGCTGTGCTACCTCCTTGTGCATGCTTCCCCTTCTACCCTGACTTCATTGATCTGAGAAGTCCTGTGTGAGCAGGGCTGCAGCAGGGATGGCCTATTATAGCTGAATTAGCACCAGGTACAGTGGGGTTCCAATCTACTGCAGTACATGTGCTTTGGTGTTGGACAGGTTAATGTCTTCTAGCCAAGAAGGGCTGGTAGTAAATGGAGACAAAGGTGTGTTACAAGCTAAGCTTTCAGTCTCTTTTCTCCTTAATTAAAAAAGTCTCTTGTGTTCACGCCTGCAGCTTGTTCATAGATTCTGTTCAATATGCAGCATTGGCTTTGACTGACCTATTATTAGCACAGTTCAAAATCTGGCTTCTAGGCCATCCGCTTTCCTGATCGTTGGGAGGATAAACTTGGTGTGCCTGTCAGATTGCCTTCTCTGCTGAAGCTCTGCCAGGTCAGATACTTCTTTCTAATGCCTCATATCCTAGATCTTTCCTCTCCCCACTATGCTTTCAGTTGTTGATGTTGTTGTTGGTTTTTAAAAAAAAACCTCCTTGAGAGAGTGCACTGAAAATAATCATCTTTAAATAACATGTTCTGTCTCCATGTGATCTGCCTGTGTGAGTGTATGAACTTTTGCACTAATACTCGATTTACTTGCTTTAAGGCTTTTTACCATTAAAAATCTGGACTTGATCCTGCTTCCCTGTCCTGCCTTTTGCTTACTCCTCCAGTCTTGGTATTTTACAGCAGCTCTGCATGCTTGCAGCTGGCATCACACAGCAGAGCAGAGATAACAAAGCCCTTGGCTTGTATGTGCAGCCATAGCAATGTACTCCATGGTACAGCACTGCCTGTCTTTTTGATGGGGGGTTTCGATGTAAGGACAGAAGACATTCGGTAGGATCCTTTCCTAGAGAATTCTCTTTCAGTCCCACCTTCTTTACTTTAATGACAACTTTTACTGCGTATCACAGTACTGGGAAGAGACACAAACAACCTCACGCTACAAATCATAGGAGTTTTAGGTTCACTGTATGTGTCTGTGTGGCTGTTATTTTTGAGCGTTTCTAACTATAGAGATGCTGTTTACATTGCCAGTCTTCTTCAAATACTCTGCTGGATTGGAAGGTCTGTAAAATCTGCAGGCAGCCTCAGCTTGTGGTGTGTGTATTCTCATCTGCAGCCTGGCTTTCTGTTTTCCTGATGTTTTGTGCTGCTGTTCTCCACAGGCAGTGATTTTGCTTCTAAAATTCTGAACTAGCTCTGGAGGATGTCAAACCCCTCAAAAGGGGAGGCCGTGTCTTGCCCTGGCTGCGTGTTGTGTGCGTGTGCATGTGCTGCCAGTAAGCAAACCTCCTTTTTCACCTTTTCAGAGTTAGGGCTCCTCACCAGACAGGAAATGAGTATTCATCTTCATTACTTCTTCTAAGTAATCCTTCCACGCAGGCACGTTTTCCAGTGTATTATGACTTCTTGACGTCATTGTCCATCCTTCACTTATTAACAAAAACCAATAATAGGCATATATTCTCATTTCTGATACCTAGTTTACGACATTGTAGCTCTACTGATGTCGAGTTGTTACTCACACTGAGGGGAAGGAGTAGGGGCTGTGGTGTAGAGGATTTAGGTTTGTCTTCATTCATATCCCAGGAAAAGTAATTTCCAGTATCTGAATTTTTTGTGTGGAGATTGAGCCTGCTTTTAAGACTGGCACTTGCCTTTATTCAGAATTCACTCTGCATTGTGAACTAGGAACAAGATTTGCTATTACAGAGGAGAACTTTTAGTGGTTAAAAACCGTATTTAAACGCTGAATCTCCAGGGCATGTGAAACACTTGTCTGTCCCATTAGCCCAACGACAATTTTGTCGGAGGGGGTATATATAACATTGCTATTTCATGCCTGCAGTTATACATCAAAAATGAAAGTCTACCCCTCTGCCACATGCCAAAGAGCTCTGGTGCTGTCTAGGGGCTGGGGTTTACCACAGCCTACCCCTGATTTCAAGGCTGTGCCCGCAGAGCTTTCCTGAGCCTTTCGCTCCTGCCACGGCTGCAGCCTCTGCAGGCAGCAGCAGCCCGGTGATGTGCTTTTGGCTGCAGAACATCCCTGCCTGCTCCAGCTGACTGAGCCTGCCTTCGGACTGGAGAAGTCCGTGGGTTTTTAGCCGATATTGCACAGCTGTGCTTGCCAGCTATTTCAAGAACTGTTTATGGAAAACTAGCTCGCAGCTGGCCTGAGCCAATGCTGTCTTGCTGATCGCAGCATGTTGAACAAACGGTGTGAATTGTAACATATTTACCTGTACAATATGTCTCCCTTAAGAGGACTATGGATAATTTGGACAGGTGTTTTACTACCCAGGGAGATGACTATCTCTGATTGATAAACAGCAGTAAGTGCTGTTTAACAGGAGTAATAAAAAAAAAAAAATATTGATTAGGAGGGTACAGCTGTCTAGTACTAAGTGATGCTCATTGAAGCCTCTGTTAAAACATTAATGAAATTTTGAAGGAAGTTTTTGTCTGTTTACTATTCTAGCTGCTCTGGGTTTACTCAGGACGGTTAGACATTGTGCCTTATTTAATTAGAAAGTACTAGGAAGTGGAACAGTAATGCCTGAAAGTTAGGAATATGGCCAAAATATATGCAGGGAGTGCCATTAAAGAAACTTATGTAAATTATCTTAGCACTTCTCAACTTTGAGACTGGGAAGTATAAAAAAAATATTCTGTATTTAAGGGAACTTTAGGAACAATACAGTATGTTACAAGAGGTGGCTTTGTTCTGTAATTTCCCTAAAAATAAAGAAAGAAATAAAATTGAGGTGATATTCCCCCTCCCCCTGAATTCAGATTTGCTTGCTAAATAGTTAAATAAGCATAGGACTATGTTGCTAGTGAAGAACATCCTCCTAAATGAAGATAGGACTTGAGACTTAGGAGCTGTTTTTCTGCTTGCTTATGAAGTCCCCGTTGCAGTGGCTCATCTTAAAGTCATCTGCGAGGTGCTTCTGCCAGTCAGTATTCCATAACCAGGTCTTTACTCTGTCACTAGCCCATGCTGGAATTAAAAGGTCCCGGCCATGCTTGCAGGGAAGCTGGCATCGTGTGTATTGAGCAGCAGCAGCGCTGTTGCAAGCAGTTTGAGTCTTGTGGTTGTCATCCCCTTCCTAGCAGTCACATACCACGGTAGAGCATTAAAGATTATATATGCTACCCTTGCCCCAGGAAAATATCTGGTTACTATGGCACTTTGGGGATTTGAAGGTACCTGGAGCTTCGCCTTGCAGTTCCTTAGCTTGGAGCTTTTCCGCTGGAGTTGTAATTGGTTATAATAATACAATGGCCCATAATTCAGTGGGGTGGCTAATAAGTAACTGGTACTTGACAGCAAATTAAAATGCTTTAGCAATTGAGTTAAATACAGGGCACCGATAGGCACATAAAAAATGGTGTTCGAAGGAACTAGGTAGACAGCGTGCTTTCTGTAGGTGCAAAGTACATCCTTTCTGTAGATGTGGTGGTTTTGAGTTGGTTGTAAACTACTTGCATGCAGAGTAAGTTGGCTTACTTACGTCGAATGTTATCACTAAGTGTCATAGTCTAAAACCGTGTCAGATAAATCTCTGGCTTTGCATTTTACCCTTTTGCAGGTAGAGCGGAAGGCAGAAACTTGCAGACGTTTTTGGCAGTGAAGGTTGCTGGGAAGAGCCTGTCAGAGCTGCTGCAGTAGCACTCTCGTGGCACAATGACGTCACACATGCTAGAGGGATGAGGTGAAGAGCCTCTCTCATTAGAGTTGCATGCAGTATATTTTTAAAAAGTGGAAAATCAGTTTGAAAAGCGGCACTGCTTTGCTGCTGCCAGAAGTAGGTTCTCAAGTGTACTGACTGCAGATGTATCTTCTCGCTGACAACTCATACCAGTATCTTTTGCATATCCAGATTTAGAGCCCTCTTTCACATACACAGAACTTTCAATTGATATTTTTACTGCAATCAGGAAGGGTATACAGAAAGGGGATACAGGTAAGATTAAAGCACACTGGAGAATTCAGCCATTCTGACTTGCAGATTGAAATATTTGCACTAACCTCTATAGTCCTGCATTTCACTGACAGAAAACATTCTGCCTTCATAACCTTTGTGTAAAGGAGAGAGTTATCTACCCTTTTGTAGTTACAATGGTGGTGGGGAAGTGGCCTCCTCAGAAGTCTTGTTGCCAATCTAGTTCAGGACTTTAGGGTTCAGGCTATAATTATGTGTCCTCCTTCCCTTGCTTGCTTCTCCTGCCTCAAATTCTGCTTCGTGCAGAATGGCTAAGATCTACATCCACAGCTTCCTCTCAATTTGTATCTCAGTTTCCTGGGCATGTCCTGTTCTGTGTTGTAGAAATTTTACCTGTGTAGGAGGATGGCTCTTGCCATTTTTTTTTTCAGTTTCTGGATGAGTTGTACGGTGCACATGGGCTGTGCAACTCTGATACATCCGTGTTTATTAAAACAGCTCTTCACAGATTGCCTTCAGAGCAGGTTTAAAATGTGAAAGAGACTTGCATATGGTTGAACTGACAATTTCAAACATAGCTGTATATGACATGTCATTTTGTGTCACCTTCTTTAAAGTTCATGTATAATATTGTAGCCAAAAATGTGAGCCTGGAAATAACAACATAAGGCTCCTACCGTTGAAGAATGCAGGCATTTCGCCATAGCAGTCCATCCCAGTCCTTTGGATTTATTCTGGTACTCGGTCATGGCCACTCAGCAATTTCCCGGGATTTATGCCAGGAAGATGGCTAATGGAACAGTCTTTTTATGATCTGTTTAGCTAAATGGATATAATCATATGGGATATTAGAGTAACAGATGCTGTTGACCATCCTGCAGAAGATCAAAGTTTGTATGTACAGGAACTATGTACTTCCTTTCAGAGTCATGTGTATAATTTGGAGCTTCTCATTTGTTGCTATGGTATTATATTATCAGAACAATGAGAAACAGAAGTGGTAATTTTAATGAATTAAGTCAAAAGTGCCAGTCTGCAACAGTCTCAGTTCAGAGCCTAAGGATTTGTTCTTTGGTATCAGTAGTAACACAAAAGGGTCCTCTACAGATGACTTTCAGACACTGTTGGCATCCGAGAGTTTCAAAAACTTGCACCATGAGTCCAAACTTTTTAAAACAGTCCTGTGTCACGACATTTAAGACACGTTTGGCTCCCACTGCCACTGCGGTTTTGTGCGTCCTCAGAATATAGCCCCTGAAGCACAGATGACCATCACCTGGAGTTGGCTTTTGCCTTCCAGGATTCGCAGGGTTGAGTCCGGCGTTCGGCTTTAACTGCGTGGTACAGAGAGCGTGTTGGCTGGCAGGTCACACCACCTGCTTCCGAACTGGCTTGGGAGGTAAAGAGAAGAAAGGGAGAGATGGAAGTGAAGCATGCAGCTGGTGACTCCGGCTAGACTTTCTTCGGGGAACCTTTTCTTAGAAAACAGGATACTTCAATCTTCCTCTTACATAAAATAAAAGAGTGACTGACCAATATGAGATCTCTCAGGGTCTAGAGAGACTTATGCTCCAGTCTTGCTGTGCCTGATTCAAGAGAGGGATTTGAAGCATGGAGCTCTAATATTTATATCTGAGATTGGTGAAACGACTGTTTCCACTGTGTATTAATTTTGTACATTTGAATTTATCTCCATGAGGATGGCACCAACATGAGGATAATCTCTGAATCATGAGGGCATTATAAGTTGACAGTAAAGTCTCCAGAGACATAAAAGATGCTAATTACATGGGCATGACTGAAAGAGTAAGATTTAGGGGAATTAAAAGCTTCATACATAATCTTAATGGACTGCTTCAGAAATGGTAGAATCTGTCCCATTAGTATAATATCCTAGCATCATTACAGATGTTGTTTAGTTGGCTTGGCTTTATGTTTGCAATATAGATTGTGAGGTGATCTAAATGTTCATATATAGATATCATTAAATATGTTAACGATTTACAAAATTAGCTTGAGAACAAGTGTGTTATGAGCTGTGGAGTCACATGCCAAACAAAATGGCATCATTTCAAGTCAAAGACTCCAACTGAAAAGGCTACTTTTGTTCCCCTTGAAAGTCTAGTAAATTTAAGACAAAAACTTTGTATCCTTCCAGAAAAGAATTGCCCTGTGGCTCTCTGGCTGAGCAATGAGCTCTTCATAAACACTACTCACATGCGTGGAGTGTGCTTGAATATGCCAGTAATGTGTTTCTACATAAGAGAGGCGTGTGCAAGGAGAAGGTACCAGGCTTTGAAGCTCAGTAACATATGAGAAATGGCAAACCTCAATTTAACCTGGGTGTTTCAGCAGCATGGAGATTGGTCTGAATAGAATTACCTGCGAGCATCAAAGGGACTCCACTTAGGGGTCAAAGCAGTTATTACCAGTCAGATGATACTGTTCACTTCAGCATTTTGGTTTCTTCGCCCCGCTTCTGCAGGCTTGCAAGAACTGCACCAGCCATAGTTTTGTGTGCCAGGATAGCTCTCAAAGGCAGTGACAGCTGATCGCTTGCTATCATCTGTCATTGCCCCCTGCCATCAGATGCACTAGGTTGGAAAGAGCTCTCAGAGAGAATCTTGCCAGTTGGCCTCCAATTCATCCTGCTAACACTGTAAACTGGTTGCTGCCTAATGATGCAACTTACCACAGATGTAGCTTTGATATTTATTATGGGAGGAAAATCATCTGACCTATGAGCTCGGGGTGGTATTTTAAGGGCCAGGAGGCACATGGCCAAGGAATGGATATGGGCTTTCCAGTGGGACTGGTAGTTACCCTGATGGTTGGGGTACAGAGACTGAAGTTACTCTTCCTTTAATCAAGGAGGTCCAGGGGTTACTGTGATATGTACCCCAAGAAGTAGTATGGTCACCAGAAGAGATGGGACTACATCTTATAGCTCAGGCTCTTGCAAGAGTTTGTTAGGGCTGTGGAGGAGCTCTTCCTTCCTGAGAGGGGATCTTGTCTCGGCACTATTTGCAAAGCAAATTTCCATAGTTTAGGGTTTGGGTTTTTTTAGTATTTTTTTCATACATGATTCTGTAGGTGTATATAAAATTAAATAGGCTAAGTTACAGAATCAGACTCATTACTTTCCGTGTAAGGAAGCCTTCTCACGCTGAATGGAATGCTTTTGGAAATCTTGAATGTCAAGTTTGACTTTAGTTATAGCTATGGGGAATAGGACTAGACATCAGTACCTGCTTACTGTCATGTAAGGCGGAATTAACAATTCTGGTTTAACTCCAAACTGCCTTGGATTTTGTTGAAGACAAATATTACGATGTTGTTTCTACCTACATCTGTACTTCTCCCTGCACGTATTAGTTGAGGTGAAGATGCAGTGCTCTAACTGGGATTTGCTCAAAGACACACAACAGACATTCTATTGTGGATTAAAAAAGTTATGTTCTGTTTATGTTGGAGATAAATCCTATCTCCTGTGTCTAGATGTGCCTGTTGATTTGGGGGTTTTTTTGGTTTTTTTTTTTTCAAAGATTGTCTAAAAATATATGCCAGAGCTTTAAATGTACCATAAACCTTGACCTGTGTGGATGTGCTTTTCTCCCCTCCACACCCCTCTGTCCCCCCGCCCCACAACTCACAAGAAGTCAACATAGCTGTGAAGTGAATGAAGAGAGAATGTCTTTACCATTCATATCATAATGATGTTAGCCTAAGTTTGTTCCAAAGACTTCAATTCCAGTCAGAGAGCTACTAATTAATAAACTATTGCATAAATCAACAAGATAAGGAAAAAAACCCAAATCAACACTATATTGCACGATCCTGTATGATCTGGAAATCTTATTTTTAACTATGCATCCTGTCACTGACGTATGCTGATCACAAAATGAATAACGTGCATTACTTGGTACACTTGCAGAATGTAGAAAAGCCTTTTCCTATGACGTAAATTGTTGTTTTGACCGGGCCACTTCTTGAAAGTCCTCTGCATCCTCTAGTTTTTTTCTGGTTTACAGAGCAAGTGACTTACTAATGGTGTATGAGAGATGCTTCAGTAAGTCAGAAACATGTTGAAGTTATGGAGTGACATATGGTGCAGTGTTGGACTGCAGGTCTTAGTTAAAGTGCTAGTGTGCAGAAGTGAGAAGGGGAATTGGGGATGGAGGAGTAGTGGTTGTTACCTAGCAATCTCAGAGCTATAAGCAGACTTCTGGTTTGCATCCACTGCAAAATGTTATGCTCATAATAAACAGCTTTTGGAATTGAAACCTTAGATTGAGAGGCAAATAACTAATGAATATTGCATAAAAGTGCAAAAAGGAAATTAAAAAACCCCCACAACTAACAAACCAAGCCAAAAGCTCCCTTTGCTAACGACGAGGAGATAGCTTAGAGCATTTTGTTTGAACTCCAGAATCTTTTTCAATTAAACCATTTTCTAAGCAGTCAAGCTAAACAGTGTGTTTTTTAAACTTCAGAGTAAGATGAAGATGTATAATTTTGCGGTTGCCCAACTGGGCATTGCAAAGGTCCTCCACTGAAGTAGGAAAACATGTTGGAAAACATGTTGGGGGTTCTTTGTTTGGTTGGTTGTTTGGTGATGGCTTTTTTTTTTCTCTTTTTTTTTTCTCTCTTTTTTTTTTTCCCTCTTTTTTTTCTCTTTTTTTTTTTTTTTTTTCTT
>WUAM01000423.1:4152795-4177561 GCA_024336885.1 Actenoides hombroni | reverse complement strand
AAGGGAGTGGAGCATCTCCCTTATGAGGAGAGGCTGAGGGAGCTGGGTCTCTTTAGCTTGGAGAAGAGGAGACTGAGGGGTGCCCTCATTAATGTTTATAAATATGTAAAAGGTCAGTGTCAGGAGGGTGGAGCCAGGCTCTTCTCAGTATCATCCAATGATAGGACAAGGGGCAATGGGTGCAAGCTGGAACATAGGTTCCATGTAAATGTAAGGAGAAACTTTTTTGCTGGTGAGTGTGACAGAGCACTGGAACAGGCTGCTTAGGGAGGTTGTGGAGTCTCCTCTGGAGACATTCAAAACCCACCTGGATGTGTTCCTGCGTTACCTGATGGTCCTGCTCTGGCAGGGGGGTTGGACTAGAAGATCTTTCATAGGATGAATCATAGAATGGTAGGGGTTGGAAGGGATCTCTGGAGATCATTGAGTCCAACCCTCTGCGGGCACAGGAGAGGTCCCTTCCAACCACTAACATTCTGTGGTTCTGCTTCACTCTCAATTAGTAGTTTAGATGCTTTTGGCAGAATAAAATAACTTTTCTGTTATTAATATTCTGGACTAAAAATATTATTGCTTCTTCAAGGGTAAGCACTTTCAAATTTTTTCCTATATTCAGTCTTGGTGGCAAGGTAGAAGAGGAAGGAAAGGAAAAATCAGGAAGAGATGTGGAGTATTGTGGTGGCTGTCTGCTGGCAGTATAGGAGATAACTACTGCATCTAACTGATGAGTTTCTGTCTGCTGGCTCTGTCACAGAAACTCTCTGCGTCAGGCTACATTCCAGTTTCAGTTCATGCTCTAAGTTTCTAGCAGCTATTCTTTCACTCAGGACACAGACCAATGTTGGCTTTTGAAGTGTAACCATTTTATCTTTAGAAAGCAAATTTTCTCCTCCCCACCCCAGCATGCTTCTGTCTATTCTCTGTCCCACCTGGCACTTGGAAGCCATACTTTAGTTCTTTCCTGTTTTAGCAAAAGACCCGTGTTCTTTTGAGCAGCATTGTTTTCTAGACACAGTGTGAAATCCTTTGCCTTCGTATGCAACTATAATGTTAGTAACACAGAGTTTTCAAATACATCAGATTAGCGAATCCGCTTCGGCGATATCCTAATTCTGGGTCAGTCTGATGCCCAGAGGAAAGACTTGACAGTTTTACAAATGTTGTGTCTAGCCATGTGTTCCAGGGGGATGAAGTAAAAGTGTTTTCATAATCTGTGAGCATGAAATTTGCTGTCATTGTCTGTAAGTTTGAGCGTGCCAGTGATTTCAGAAGGTACTGACAGTAAGGGATTGTCAAAGATGAATTTCAAGAATATTTTTGAAATGTAATTGAATAAGCTGCTGTCAAAGGCATTCCTTTTTAGTTCCTGGCAGTTCTGACCTATGCTTAATTAGAAATACTGACCTGTTCTGGTGTATTTACAGACTTTCAGCACACAGTTCTTTTTTTCTCTGCTACCCATGTTCTAGTCAGTGCTGTTGTCCCTGTATCATAGGGAAGAAGTGTGATAATGGAAGTAGGTTTCAGAGTCTTTCCACTTTTTACTGTCTGATGCACATTACTCAGGTACGTAGTAATATTTGCATTCCACATAGCTCAAGAGTAAGTAGTGTGTTAACAATTAATCTAGAACTGCAGTTGAGACATTAATTGCCAGCTGTGAGGACAATATTGGATAGCTCTTTTTAGTCCATTAAATTAATGCAATATTGCCCTGATTTGGCAGGAGAGACGTTTTTCCTCTCTATTTTACACAGCCACTGTAGCTGCAAGGACAGTGCAAAATCACAGTTGTGAAACGTGCTTCGTGCTCGTTAAAATCTGTAGCTTGCACATGCAAGGATTTCTTGTATACTTTCTGTGGAAAGCATCTGTCACACTAAAATCAGTTTGTCAATGACACGATTATTAAAATGTCCTGTTCAATTACAGACATTCTGTTTTCAGATCAATGTTAGGGGCCTTGTAAGAGTAAGCCTTATGTATGGAGTTGCTTCAAGAGCAAGAAATAGAAGGTCAGAGTTGGTTTGTGAGAAGCTGACTTGAGTAATTGTTTATTTCTGTGAAAACAGCTTTTTCTATCAAGTAGACACAATTAAAGCTGCATTTATTGGAATGAACAGCCTTGCTGCCATACAGGTAAAAGAGGAATTATAAAGATGTATGTGATACTGCACTGGAGCCCCTGAGAATGAATGGTCTAATCAGGATGAAATCAAATTGTCTGGGTGCTGTAATGAGAAGATTCAGGTTTGCTTTTATCCCTCCAGCTAGCTGGGAAAACTCTCCACTCCGTTTTGCAGTGAGAGATTGTGCTATCATTTGGAGATCATAATAGTAGCAACAAAGCGAACGCAAGCTATCTCCAATTTATTTTGGCCCACTTACTCCAGCATTTGATGTCTCTGATGTATTGTTTACACTGTGAAGTTACATATTTCATCTGCTAGATTTAAGTGAAAATAAACAGAACCTAAAATGAGGAAAAAGGCATGATAAGTAAATACCTGGGGAAAAATATTCCTCTGTATTCACAGCACTTTAATAGGGCAGAAAAAAAAAAAAATGCCTGTAACTCATTCTTGTGTTTTTTATTTTTTGTTAGCTATTTTGAAGAGTGAGTTAATCGAACGCTTCATTCTAGAACCCATGTTGCCTTATGGGTTAACAAAATACAGGATTTTCCATGCTCTCAAATGGATTTAGCCTATAGCTGTGGAAGTCCTGTAGCACATAGATACTGGTCTTTAGAAATGTAACTGCTGGTCAGATCTCCTCTCTGCTCTGACTTGTGAGAGCACCATTTGAAGGCTCTGCAGGTTGGATGCCCCTGATTTGATTTTGGTTTGGCAGATGACTGGAGGGAGGAAGGCAGCAATATCATCTTAATCATGTGGCTTCAAACAGCTTCTGCTTTTTGCTTGAGGATCTCAACATCCTTCAAAGTGATTCCAGTGACTGGCCAAGCTCTGGGATCTCCTCTTGGCCTGTTCAGCTTCTGTCCCCAGGCAAGGCCCTTGATAACACATGGCCAGTCCTAGTCCTGCTGGGTTGTGCAGCTTCTGCTATAAGCCAGGGCAGGGGATTTTTAATTCCTTCCTGTTAACTCTGAGGGAACTACCATTTAATGGATGTCATTGTATAAATATATAAAGAGAACTCCTGGAGAATCTAGATGCCTGTATTCTTCACAACAGTTGTCGTTTTTTAACTTCAGAGCTCTGAGAGTTGTAACTTTCCAACAAGTTCCTTTCCTCCATGAAATAACAACCAATGCATTGAGAATACAGAATGAACATGTTTACGTATGGTGTTGTAGAAGGAGAATCCCCAGCTATTCGAGAGAAGGGTATTACACCTAACTTTGATAATATTTTTTTAACAGGAGGAAGACAAATTTTAGTGCTTTTATGTCTGTTAGGTCAGAAAACATAATTATCAAAGCTGGGGGCTGCATTTTCTAATGGTTACCTCTCCTTTCCAGACTCTACATGATGTTGCTGCTGGCTTTCCAGCTTCACTGTCTTTTACTTTCCTTCTTTTTCACCAAACAGTGAGTCTACTCCAGGGATCCCAACATCCCATCTGATGTCTTGTCATATCAGACAACCCCCCCCATATTATGTACCTGTAAATACACTAAAACGTGGTATCTGACATTGTGGTGTTTTATTCAAAGACCAGCATGATGTTTCATGTGTAACTGCTGTACACAGCTGAGGTTCACTTGCTGTCAAAGATTATTCTGCAAAGCCAGGAGGGGTGACCAAATATCTTGGTTCTTGTGGTGGCTCCCCAAAAAGCTGCATGGAAGAGAAATTAAGTTAACAAGTATAACTTTTAACTTGTAGTTCAGTCAATTACAGGGCAGGAGCAGGGATGAATGCCATAAAAAGTAGAAGGTGTGTGGAGTTAAAATTTTAAGGCAAAATTTGTCAAGCCTGCTTATTTTTCTAGGAAACTTCTCTGAAGTTTAAGTTGATTATACTTGGTAGAAAAGGAGCTGGGATCCACCTTCAGAAGTATTCTCCATGCAAACAAGGATGACAACTTGATGACCTGTCTTCACAGATAGATAAATGGAGCATTTCTACCCTGCCCAGACCAGTGGCTATTGAGGTTGATTAAAACATTGCCTTTCATATGCTCTAATAAAAATGTAAAATAACCCTGTAGCAAGTAAATATTTTTTCTGATTACATGAAAACTGCCTGAGTAGATTTTTCTGCTTTAATTTTTTTTTTTTTTTTAGCTAGAAGCATCTCCAGCATTTGTACAACCAAATTCAGTGCTTTCAATGGATAGCCAGAAACAGACAAAAACCATGGTAGTGTTCATGCTCCTATTGCTGAGATGGGAAAAAGTAGTTCTGAAATTTGGCAGCTTCATCCATTCAGTTGCCAAGTGTAATTTACACATGGCTCTAAGTATTGGCTTCACTGCCGAGGAGGATAAAGGAAAGAAGGTGTGAAGGGATCAAATTCATTTATAGTTTATTGTTGTCTTCTACCGTGGGCAATGTTAAATAGCTTATACTCAGTCTGCATCAAAGTGGTGTTTGCTGTGGCATCAGTAACAAAAAAAGGTTTGTTTCTAGAGGAACACTGTGTTCTTTTTCATCTGTGGATTTGTAGTGAGATCTCCTAGGACCTGTGAAGATATGAAGGTGAGAGAATAATAAATTGTAAAAAAAATAGCAAAAACTTAAGTATTCAAAATTCTTATGTTGAGGTTTCTCCTTTAACACCAAACATGTTTATGTATTAACCCTTTCTGTTACCATTTTGCACATAGGCTGTGAACACACAAAAGCACGTACTTCAAGATATAAAATGCAGTATGGATCCTGAAGTCACGTGGCTGTAAGACTGCAGTTTCACATTTTAAGACAAAATGTTATTGTATTTGGAGATATTTTATTCCTTAGAAACAGAACTTATGTAGTAAGCTATGAAGCCAGCAGTTTTATAAGACTATCCAATTACAACACTTCTGTCAAGTTTTCGAGTATGCTGCTTGTACAGCTAGAAAGGCTTCAGGCTACTGGGAATACTGGCAGTGGCTTCAGCAATGCGTGGGCATGGGTTGAGGTTTGCCTGGTTACTTTAGACATGTCAAAAAAACCTTGGGTTTCAATGACTTTTTCATTGCCCTTAGAAGTCTGGTTTGCTGCTTCCAGGCTCTCTGAGAGGATTGGTGGAGTCCTTTATACGAGGCCTCCAGAATACAACATGATTTTTCATAGCAAATTTCATAAATGTCTAAGCAGTATCTTTGCTCATGAGGCACTACTGCTGTCTGTAGCACTGTCTACCCACTTTTCTGAGTAAAAATGCATTATAATCTTCAGAAGCCATGTGCCCCTTAAGCTTGGAAATAAATAGCTAGTTGCAGCTATGGGCTTGGTAGCTAATAAAACTTCTAAGTATCTGCAGGCTCCCTATGTTACGATTTCACCTGCTAAAAATACCTGGAGCCAAACCCTCTTGAGTCATTCCAGATTCTCTCCTCTGTGAATTTGACTTGCTTTCCTTTTTAAGAACTCACCATCAGCCATTACAGAGAATTAAGTGTGTACCTTTGCAAATTATTGGCTGGATAAGTAATTGCTGTTAATGAGCAAAGTGTACTTAACATCCAACCTCCAGGCTGTGTTGGATATATAGTGCCTCTGTTACCTAGCTATTGGTCCTGTTGATGAGTGTAACGAGGTTTCAGTTCAAAGACTAGTGCTTGCTTGTTCAGATCTCATTTCTGAGAATTCGTCAGTAATATCACTCGAATTGAAGATTTCCATTAACTTCAAGCTATTTAAATTGTTCTCCTAAAGTTCTCATGGAAAAGGTAATGAAGGCAAGCCAAGCCTGGTCCTCTGAGCTTGAAAGAAGACTGAATGGGTGTATTGCTGTCATCTGTGCAGGTGAGCACCTGAAGTGAGTTAGAATGAAGCTATATAGCATTGAGTTTCAAAGTGTTTCTGAGTATTTGCTGCTGTCACAACCACTGAAATGTTATGGTGCAGCTCTGGCGAGGTATGTCTGTTCAGCCTTTGGTGAGTTCATATTAGAAGACTAAGACTTAGGCCGTGATTAGTTTGTGCTGAGCCGGAGCTCATCAGCACCTTTGAGAGAGACCATGTACTTGCCTGGACTGTGTACAGTGCTGACAGAAGCATGCAGGAGGGGGTCTTAGAAATTTAGGGAAACTCTGCAGGCTGCATAGGCATCCCCTTAACACTGACTTTCCAGGAGGGAAGAAGGAACATGATGGGGGGTGCGGGGGTGGTGGTGGTGTAAGACACCTTTGTGCTCAGAAAAAAATTCATTTTCTATTCTGGAAGACCTTAAGTGACTTGCCTAAGAAATTTCTTCGGTTGATGGCATTACATATGGATGGCTGGACTTCGAATGTACCTCAATTATATGCTAATGTAGAAGTTATTGTTTTTTGGTTTGGTTTTTTTTTTCTTTCGAAAGACATTTGTTTCTTTTTAGCCAACACTCTTTTCTTTTTGTATACTTGGTGACTGATTCTTGTGATGCTGGAACATTAGAGCAGAGTTGTTTTCTAGTTTTTTGAGTAGAACTTGTGTTATTCCAGTCACAATGTAGATATATTATTTGCATAGTTTTCTTTTAATCTGAAGCTCCCAAGAAATCCTAGTTAACCTCCAACAAAAACATTATCTTTACTTAAATACACGCTGAGGGGCTTTACTGTCATGACTTTGAAATGTGCTTAGACTATGACAGGATGGTTGATGACTATTTGCAAAGGTTCTGCATTTATTTTGCATCCATTCCTGTCTTAACTTCAAGCACTTTGAAAGACTACAAAACAGGTTGTACATATGTAGGCTGTCCCTGTGAATTTTATGGTATCGATGTCTGTCGTAAGCTTGCTGGTCATAGTAACAGTGATGTTACTTGTGTAGAGCTCCTAGACTTTTACATGTGAAAGTAATTCTCCAAAGCAGACTATGTCTTTCTTATGGTCATGATACAGTAAAACCAATTAATGCATACATGAAATAACTTTACCTCTGAAAAGACCTCGGTGGCTGAAGTGAAGCTTTGGGTCCATAAATGCTGATCATTTGATGACCCTCTTCCTGGCTGTACTTTATTGCTTAAATAATGAAAATGCCCAAACGTGTATAATACTATCTGAGAAACAGCTAGTATCTAACACAAGATCTAGCAAGTTTTAATCCAATGGAGTGATTTGAGAGCTGCTACTGGCTAGGAAGCATTACTTGAATGCAAGAAATCCAGGATGAGAAACAATATGAAGTGAATAGGAGACAAGTTCTAACATACCTGATGGTGTTTGACAGGCTGCGTTGTTTTCCTTCAGTCTCCTAATGCCTGCAATGGGGAAGAAAATTAAGACAGTGGCAGAAATGGGCTGTAGTGAGTGAAGGATAGTGAAGAAAGCGGGTGGTGTCTGTGATACCAACGCACATCTTGAACTTGTTTATTTATAGCTTGCATGTCTCATGTCTTTGGAAATAGAAGAGCTGTTTGGTCACAGTCCTGCAGTATTGCATGCTTGGTAAGGTGCAATAATTTAGTATTTTTATTTATTTATTTATTTATTTAAATTTTAGTCTTTGTTACTAGTAGAAGTTTATAATAGTGTCTTAATTTGATTCTTTGAAAGTGTGTGTGTTTCTCTTGAGGCTTACGGATGCGTACTGTTTCTAAATCATATAAAGACAGAGCTCTCATCTTAGTTTTCTGGCCTAAACTTGAGATGTGTTTTTGTGTTGGCAAAGGGATAATTTTTGGACAGTGTTCAAGGTCTCAAGATTTTACCATATCTGGATGTCCACTTGCCTGTGTTTGTTCCCCTTTGGCTTTCATCTTTCAACAGCTTACTGGCAGCAGTGCTGAAGGAAACAGCCCATTTTGAGTGACAGATATGGAGTATTCTCAGTAAGGGCTCCCTGAACAAGTGAATAAAACTATTCACGTCAGAAGTATAATTCCCAGAATTTGTCTCCTTCGTTTGGAGAACAAGAAGGACGGTTTAATGGCTGTGCAAGCTGATTAAAACTAACAGGGATACACAAATTTAGAGATGTAGACAGCTATCAGTTGCCAACTGAATTAAAACAGATTGTTAGTCATCTCTCTGTTGATTTGATTAATGACCTGAATCAGTTGGTTTTGAGCATATTGCTGCCAAAGTGTGCTAAACAATGAAAACAGGAAACCTGTGTGTCTTACATCTCTTTGCTACTATGATATCACCAGACATAATGAACTGGAGGCTTTGCTGTGTGGGGGTTGAACAGTGTGGAGATGAAAAGGATATTTAAGGACTGATTATACCTCTGCCACACCCAGGCCATGGACAGCTCTGAGATGTGGGAACTGGCAATGATCTGTGAGGAACCACCTGCTTCCTTGAGATTGCAGGGATGTATCTCAGCATTTACCCTCTGCCCCTACATATGTTTCCTGCTTTTGAGTTTGGGACTGTGAAGAAAGTGTGGCTGTAGAAAAAAGGGTTTCAGAGTTGCCCTTGGAGCATCTTGGAGCTGCATATCCAATGGGCAGGGCAGCAGGGCTTCCTTCTCTTTCTGTTGTGCCAGCAGGGAGTTAGAAAGGGAGTAGGACACAACGGAGAATGTGCCCTGGTTATGGCAGGTGCTGGGAGCAAGTGGCAAAGGGAAGGAGGAAATCAAGTTTCTTGACTGGGATAACTCCCTGTAGTTTTGGTTGTGACTGAATTCAAGTTTCCACCAGCTCTTGGGCTGACAAACCTCTTCTGAAGCATCCCAATCTTTCCAGGAAAGCTAAGGGTGTTTGCTACCTCCTGTAGTTGCTTCACAACAGAGTGTGTTTAGCATTCGCTAAAAACTTTTAGCTCTTTGTTTTAAGTGGCTAAGACTGAAGTTACCAAGTTGAAGTGATGTTCATGGCAGCATTTTTCACAGATAGCTTTTGCAAGGCTGGTGGAGCAGAAATAAGTGGAAGATGACGCTTCTGATCCCTGTAGCTGAATGCTGTACTAATGGCTAGTAATGTTTATTTCCAGGGTAAGTTGAAGGTGGTGTGAGTAGATGGCAGAGGATATAGTAGATGTAAGCAGGTCCTTTATTTCCTGTGATACCCATTTTCATCTGTGTGTTAAATATTATCACTAGCTTCTACAAAATACTTTGTATTAAAGCACGGTGTTAGAGGCAACAGTGATGATTAAGTAATTTCTGAGGTTATTAGAAGTCTAAACCAGAGAAAGTGTAAAATGTCTAATAAATTTATGCCTAATAAACACACAAATACAATACATTATTGTGTGAACATCTGAAGGTAAGACAGATATAAGTCTGCCCGTTGATAAGACGGTACCAATTAATTAATGAAAGAACTGACCAGCCTGTTAGTAGACATATATTGAGCACTTTCTTTTCATGGAGGAGCTTTTTTGTGAAACCAGTTCCTTGGCAGACCTGCCCAGCATCTGTCTGTCCATGTGCAGTTATGTAGCAAGAAATGTAGTGGAGTTACTCTTCTCAGTACCAGGCTACAGCACACCCAGGTGAGAATAATTCCATTCCCTGGCTTTTAAGTAAAAGATTAGTCCATTTTAGGTTTTAGTCAAGTATTTTCTTCTATAAAGCTGTAATTGTCTTTCTGGTGGGTTTGGTTTGTTTTTTTTCCTTTGAATAAACTGGCAGTTTGGATAGTTAGGTTACTCAGATACACATGACTTAAATCAGTGAACCTTTCTTTCCTGGTGCTCTTGTAGGAACCAAGAGCATCCGGGCAATAAAGTAAATTGTTGTGCAGGATCAGGTGGAGAAGGTTTCCCCTACCACCATTCCAAACACACATACTCACAATTCTCCTGGTAGATGTTTTACAGCTGTGTAAATACTCAAATTATTATGTGCTGCTGCTTATCTATCTTGCTTGCTTTGTTTCCTAAACTATAACACTGATCTTAATTCTATGCATAATGTTTCCCCTACCAACTCAAACATCTCTTTCCCTTGAGTTCGTGTTTTTAATTGCAACTTTAGATCAACTCTTTCCTTTTTAATGTAACATTTCTTTCCTTTTGATCTCTATACCTACTTCAAACATGTTGTAATTAAGCAGGCATCCACCACATCCTAAACATTCTGTCAGAAAAGCTGCTGTAAAGCTGAATTACCCCCTGTTCTCAATTCAGTGAGCCAGGAAAGTCTGTAGGAAAGAAGCTTGCAAACTCCTGATTTTGTGTTTACTGCTATTTTGGGTGTCACAGTATTTTTAAGCCCACTACTTTTAGTTTACTTGTGTAAGTGCTACTAACTTCTATCTGACTCCAGAGGGCAGCTGTCAAAGCACTTAAAATAGCTCACAGATCCATCCATCTGATAGCTTAGTTTTGAATGTGGCTATTGTGCGAATATTTAAAGAAAATGTAGACTTCTGTGATGTACCTAATTTTGTGCAGTTGTGCCCCATTTCTCCATGACGCACAAGTGTGTAACTGCAAGGTCTTACTCATCAGAGTAGTGGCGGGTCTGGTGACGTTCTACTGAAAGCTGGATGTCCTGATACAAGCTGTGTCTGACTTGCTCAACAGTGTGAGGTCTAGCTAAGGGTACTTTAGTAGTAGTAGCTCATCTCTGATAAATTGGACACTGACATCCGTGTGTGCTATAATAAGGCACTATAAAAATGCATGGGTGTGCCCTGCATGTTTAAAATCTGTTCTGTGAAGAGATGTTTCTTTTATAGCTCTACAGAGAGACCTCTCCACCTTTAGTGTAATGGTGTCTGCAGACTTGCTGTGCGAATGTGACAGAATGGAAAGTATTTGACTAAGGTTTAAAATGGTCTAGGAAAAAAAGTACTTTTGGAGTGTTTTGGAGATTGCGTTAGCACTCATTCTGGATTCATTGTCCCTCGTTCTTTCTCTCAAATCATCCTTTCAGCCTTACTTAACTGCCTTGTCTTTTCCTCTGAGGTATTTGATAATGATTTAACCATTATTATTTGACTTTCCTGAATTAGTTTGCTTGGAAGGCTGTATAAGATGCTACAGGCCATCTTATACCTGGAAATGTGCTCTGGGTTAGTAGACAGGGGACATGCTCTCTGCTCATGAAGTTACTCTGCCTTAAGGCAAAACCAAAAGGTACTTCAACCCATTCTTTCCACCCCCTGAAATACTGCACTGGATGTCACTTACCTAATTCTAAAAAGAAGCAAGTGTTTTTGTAGTTCTTTAGTATACCTTACTGAAGTACCACAGCAAAAATACTGTTTCCTCTGAAGCTGGATGACTTTTCCAAGGAGCTCACTTTAATATTTAGTGATTACTTCACACTAGCAAGTTGAATTGTGTATTTTGATAAAATGAAATTTCATTTAATCAGGTTAGGATGGCTATAGTTTTAAAAATATTAAAGGGTTTGTGAATGAATGGACACATGGGAAAACTAATATGAGTGAATTTTTAAAGCAGCTTGTTGCACTGCATCAAAACTCTGTGTGGATGCTCTTCTTCACCATTAAGTGGCCTAATTCAATTTAGTTTACTTCACTCCCAAACTTGAGTAACAAAATCGTATTAAAGTCACTTTAATTCTGAAGGAAAACATCCACATTGAAGTTAACTAATCTTCTTTAGCTCCTGTGTTGTACTTATGCCAGTTGACTTCCCTGAGCATCCCTGCAAAGTCATGCTCCGAGAGCTGTAGACCTTATCTGAGAGCTTTCATTGACTTCAGTGACAATTTTATTGCAGATAAATGTGGCAGTTGGGCCCAAATGTATAATGTTATAGTGTGACTAAAATGCAAATATGTCATTAATTTCTACCTATAGATATGCTTGCTATGTCCTAATTTGGTTTAATACCGAGTTAATGAAGCTCTAAGGACATGTTTTTCAAGTAGTATGTTGTAATAATTTGTTTCATCATTATGCATATTGACTGTTGGAGCCTTTTGAAATCAAAATACATCCAAAGTATTTAAAGTACAGTTACATTTCTGCTCCAGGTGAGGCAGAGTACCTGTTGGCATGTGTCATTGGTTTGAATGTAAACTTCAGGGATTGTTTGCAGTAAAGTAACTGTAACCCATTTCTATAATGGATTTGTAGGTTTTAAGAAACGAAAAATCAAGCTTTATATAAGTGTTTTTTCTTTCTTTGGTTGGTTGGCACTGTCTGAAAAAGACAGACAAATGTGGAGGTGTGTTTGCAGGTCACTGGAACCACCTCATTGCTCTGTCATAGCACCACCCCAACAGCAGTTGGCCACAGCAGGTATTTTATGGGAGGCTATGACCCAACTTTCCGAGTATGTTTTTTATGTGTGCTGGGAGGGAGGAGAGCACACAAAAGATAATAAACATGTCATAAGGTAGGAGAGGCTCCATGTTGTGTCCATCACACAGATCATTCAGTCATGACTAATCCACTGAGGAGACAGTAAGCTCTGATCAGTGCAGGTATTGGTTATTCTGTATCATTTGGTCCATGGCCAGGGATCACTCCTGAAAATGGGTGTCTTTTGGAGTAGTGATGCAGCAGCCATGAATGATGTACAGGAAGGGTCCTTTTACCACTGTGCATGGATATTCAGTAAAACATCAGCTGAGATCCTGACATCAGAAAACAAGAAACCATTGAAAGCATAATATACACAACTTACTAAGTGCATTCATAAATATCTTCTATTGGTAGGTAATGTTCTTTCTTTTTGTGTTTTTTCCTAAAAGCTGAAACAGGAGCTTAACAAAGACTTGCACAGGCTCAGTGGTGTTTTTGAAGCAGATCTCCAATCTCAGGAAAAATCCTTATGTTTTGATCTATTCCTTTCAGGACACTTCAGAAAGAAATAGCTCGAAAGTATTAGCAGATAAAAATGTTAGAAGTATGTGAATGAAGCCTCCAAGGCATCCTTGCTATTGCTGAGCAGGTGTTCTGTTTGGGAAGTGGAAATCTGAGAAGATGCACACCATACTATGTGCGTCCTGATTCACACCATTTCTGACAGTTGGTCTCTTTTTTTTGTTTCTAGTTTTGCAATATGTTTTACAGTACCCCATTTTAAGGCAAAGCAGTGTTGTAAGTGATCATCAGAGGAAGGAGAGATTGCTGAATTCCTGGATTCAGAATGTTTACAGGAATGTTGGCTTTGACTTCAGCACCCTGTGATTGGACTGTGTGGAAGCCAGTGTTTGCAAGGCATCGTTAGAACTGGGACACGAGCTGGTTCTGTTTAAAGAGCTCACTGTACTTAACTTCCTAAGTGTATGGGGGAAACAATGGCATGAAAATTGATAAACCTGGGCCATGATTTACCATTTAGGCAGTCTGAAAAACTCCATGGCAGGGAGGGCTTATGCCTAACTTCCCATCTCACCAATTAACCAAGGAAGTTGTTTGCAATAGTAAGATACTGTCCCAGAGATTAATCTGTTGCTACTGTGCTGCAGCATTTCCCTGTTTTAGAGGCAGTCATAGCAGTTGGTCTCTGACCTGAGAGGAGAATTTACAGCCTATTAGTGTGTGCTAATTGCAACCATCAGCAATCACAGCCCTATCCATGGGTGACATGGTGGCCTTGGTAGCCTGAAATGGATGAAAAGCTGTGTCACATAACATTGTCTTTGAAAGTGCAGCGTTGTCTAGGAGATTTGCCAGGCAAGTGGGACAGGGTTAGCATCTTCTCCTGACTTTATCCATCCTTGTACCTGGTTATGGATTGTAAAAGTCTTTGCTCTTTTAATAGGATGGTTATCCAGCTTTCTGACATTTTCTGTTGGCCAGATCAGACCCGACCCGACCCAGTGTAACCCTGTCTGGCAGCTATTCTTGCTGACAGTCTTGTCGTCTCTTTGAAGAGAATCTTCTATTTCTTGTCATGATGGGAATCCTCCTGCCTGCATCACCTCATCTCTTCATTGCAGTCTCACCCCCTAATAGAAGCAGGTCCTGGATTTTTCTGATTGCTTGTTAGAAAAGCGTTCCAGAGTTGTCAGTGGAGAATTCATGTTTTATTGCATTTCTTGGAGTTGGTCAGTTTTTTCATGATGTGTACAATCTGACAACAGAGACTCTCCCAGGCTAATGCAAGCCTTCCAGGCTAATGCAAGCCTCCCATCTCTCCAGGTTCTGATTTTTTTGTTGTGTTTGAAACATATATTGTTCTGTTTCCCTGGGTTTTTAGCAGTGCCATTGGCAAAACTAGATGCCAGTGTGAAGCATATCATCTTTAACATAAATGTGCATGATACTGGTATTTTGACTTCTAGGAGAACTGCGTTTACCAATAAAACAGTAAAGGGGAAGAATGTTTTGCAAGTGATTCATCATTTGCTGAGATGATTATATATCTTCTCTTCAGACTTTCTATCCACTGTGAATGAATGTCATGCATTTCTGTTGTTAAAAGAGGAACCTTCCTAAAATAAAGGTACAAAGCTAAAATTATGAACCTTCAAAACTGCACTCAATATAGAGAAGTTAGGTCTAGTGGATTAATACCTGAACAAACTGAACCGTCTTGTTTTCATTTCAGGTACAGAGCTTTGCCTTCACCTGGGCCAATGCACTTTACCTGTTGCCTTTTCCCAAGAGTGTAGTAAAAGTAACTATTTTTCCTTCTGTAATTCCTGATGTAATTTGTAAGATCTTCAGGGTAGGGACTGCTCCTTACCCTGCCCAAGTCAGCACTTGCCGCTTTTGTCTCATGGCAGTAAAATGTGGGAGAGCACAAGGATCTTTAACTCAGTTTTTATCACCTTACACTGACAAAAGCCCTGGCGTAAACGTTGCTATACCAGCATAAAGATGTTTTGTTTAGTTTTTCTTGGTGTAGCTCATTTTGTTTTGCTGAGTTTGCCAAAGCTAAACCATAAATAGTTCCATTTGTCTATAAGAAGTGTATTTCCTGACAAGGTGTTCCAGCGAAGTTATTAAATCTAGACATCATTGTAGTGTGTATGTAAGGCTGAACACAATTAAGCTGTGTCGTGGGCGAAGCCTTATTATAATAACAGATAAAATCCTGAAGCTGCTCTTGCCTTCACAATTGCGCAGCCATGCTGGGCGACAAATAATCCAGTACTTGACTCCAGCTGAGGTGTTTAGCCAACCAGCTTCTCTTCTCCGCAAGAAACTTTTAAAGGTAGCTAGGCTTTGCGGTCTGTCGCTAGAATTGATACAAGCGGGAAATATCCTGTGGCGTGAAATGCAGAGCTAGTGGGTTCCCTGCGAGAGTGTCGTGCTGGCAGCACACTCACCCCTCTCTGTCACACTACAGTCCCGCTCGCTGACCTTTGGTTCTGCGCAGACGGGAGTTTAATCACATCTATACTGGTCCCAGCTGCTTAGATCTCGAAATAGTTGCTTAGTGCTCAACTGGAAATAGTGTTTCAAACAGGAAAGGTTGTTTTTTTGCCAGTTCAGTAGGGTACTGCGCTTGCTAAGATGCCAACCGGATTGTTCACTGGGGGCAGCTGCTGGGAGCTTTGGGGAACAAGACGTTTGGGTCGGGCCGGGCTGTGCTGCTTCAGTTCATTCCCCAGGCAGCTTTTCCTAGCTGTAGCCCAAGAGTTACTGTGCAGACCTGAGAGGGAGGCTCCTAATATAAACCTTGGTCCTCTGTGTTTTGGGAGTGAATCTGAGGCCAAGCAAGCTCTGTGAGTGTAAAGCATGCAGATAGCTGATGTTGTGCTGGTAGAAAGCATGAATGCGGGTGGGCGATGCAGGCAAAAAAGCTGGCTTTGAGGTATTTTAAATGCTTTGGTTTTGCTTTGTTTCTTTGTGTCCAAACCAGAGGGGGAAGCTGTGCTGGTTAAGGGGAGTGGAAGACTGTTAGTTCTGCTGGAAGAATGTAAGCGATTTTTTGTAGGATTTTGGTGCTTTTTGACTTGTAACTTCTTTTCAGCAGTGGAACTGCTGACAGCATATTGAATCCTCCAGCAAAAGTTTGTGATGGTACACTGAGGTAGGGGTGCTGTTATTTTTATTAGAGAACATTATCATTCCTTGCCTTACAAAAGCCTTTGGGTTTAGTTCTGAATTTTCTTCTGTGCTTATCTACTGCATTTAGCTCACCAGAGCAATCCCGCGCTCTTGTTTCTAAAACTGTGCTTCACTGACATACCTTGGAGTTCCTCTGTGTGCTATGCAGCTCAACAAATATGCGAGGCCATCCTTTGCAAGTAAAGACCCGAGGAGATCTAATTTATGTTTTTAATTACTTTTAATCAAGCCACAAAACACCATCTATTCATTAAAAAACGTACAGAAAAGATTGAGGATGAAGCCTTGGCTATGTGACAAAACATCCTTTAGGATGAAGGTAGTCCCTGGATCATCTGCCGATTTCTTGGGATGAGCTGGAGCACTAAATGCCCCAGTGCTGTTTATCAGTCTCCTAAAGCCCCTGGCTTTCAGAGGGACTGGGCTAACCCACTTTGAAGGTAACCAGTCCCCGACCTGGTAACTTGAAAGAAATGCCATGAGCTGGCTCTCAGGTGTTTACCTCTCCCTCCCCCATTGCAGCATTTTCTCATCATGACTGAAAAATCTATCTGCAGCGATGCTGTCAGTTTTAACCCAGTTTGTCTAACAGAAATCCCTCTTTCTTTTAAAGTACTTCGTGTTTATAAGTTGGAGGGGCTAAATAATTTCAGTGGCTTAGACACAGGGTTTTTGTTATGGTAACTACACTGATTGGAAATACTGACAGTCTGACCCGGAGCGTAACAAGCATACAGGCGCTGTGCAGAACAGGCACAGCATCTTTATGGACATGCTGTGACTTTCCACAAGTGGGAATCTTAAAATGAGGTTTATGATATTTCACAGTCTTTGACAAATATTTATTTGGACTTAAACTTTGAAGTTAAATAGTACCTCTATAAGTGCAATATATTTACGCAGCAACTTTACTTTATTGAGAGTTTGATTAATGCTAGATTTGTAGAAGTATAAGAATTTATTCCGGTGATTTAACTGTAATAACCGAGAAGAATAAATGTCCTAATTTAATATTTACGTAGGTGTCCTAGTAATAAGCATCCTACGTCCTAATTATATAAGAAAGAAAAGTGTCAGTGCTGACATGAGATCATATATACTTGTAGGATAAGAAGCACAGATGGATTATCTAGCCCTTATTTTGTCTCCTTGCATTAACACAACATGAAATGAACAAAACCTATTTTATGATGCATTAAATTACAGATGGTTGCTATTGGTACAGAGTTTCATATTTTGTTAGCTGAGTCTTTTGTCATCGTGCTCAGCATTTCTCAGGTAGCTTACAAACTGCATTGACTGTCTTCCCCCCCCCACCCCCAAGGTATTACCAGGGTCATTAGAGAAACTATTTATTCATAGGGAATTTGTACCTTAACACATCATAATTTTCCAACTCTAATATCTTTGGAGTTTTGTTTGATGTTTGATATATTTAGTCTAATTTTCTTAGTTTTGAAACCTGTAGTTCTGATAGCCAGAAAATAGCTCCATCTTGTATTTATGGATAAACCAGAAAATAGTTAGCTGGTTTCTGTTGTTTCATTTTGTATACTAATTTTGAGATATATTTGGCCTGTTCATTTACAGGAAAACTTGTGAGTGAGGAATGTTACTGACTTAGTGTATTTAAAGCCAGTAAATTGGAGACAGTGAACATCTTTAGAATTAATGTGCTAGCTGTAAGTAGACATGAATTTATAAGTCATTCTAAACCAGAAATCTTTATAACTTCATTCATTATGTCCATTTTTACTTTTGTTAGGAAGAAATTTTCAAAGGCACACATGGCTGTTTTCTAGGGAGTATAGGCTGTTTAAGTGCCCTTTTGTGCCTTTGAAATCACTGCTGAAGTTTTTATGAAGCATAAAACAGAGGGAATGCAATTAATTACTGCTATCTCTTATCATTCAGCAGCAAAGAGGAACTGTTAAATGCTTTTAGAGCACTGCGTTATAATAGAAGATCATTGTTATTCTTTAATATCAAGCTGACAAATCAGGCAATGCAGGGACTAATTATGAAGGATGGAAAACAATCACACTTCACAAAGGCTTTGTTTACTGCACAAGTTTGCCTGTCAAAGCAGACAGGAAAAAGCAACTAAATGATGCAGAATCTCATATACTCTTAGTCACAATTTTTTGTTGTCGTTGTTGTAAATTAATGCTTCTTTGTGACTTAGGTAAATCCTTTGAATCTCAGGTGATTTAAGAAAAGAATTTTTGTTTTAAGCAGTGCTCTCTGCTTTACAAATTGAAGTCTGCCCAGTGGTATAGAGCAACTAAAGGTTTTGCTGCTTTTAATGCAAAGAAAGACTTTTTTTTTTTTTTTTTAATCAGGGCAAGATCTTTGTCTGAGTAAGGGTCGATGGTTTGTTTTGATTTGACTCTCATGATTTTAGTGACTGTAATGTCCTGATTCAGAAATGCTTTCCAATGTCATGGTGTAGCATTAGGATAGAACTTAACCTTTTCCTGGGTAGAGATGGATGTTGTTGTGTTCATAGATGTTTTCTTGGGTATAGCTGAGAATGGGTGAAAGCCAGTTTGATTAAACATGCCTGGGTAGTAAGATGACTGCACGTCATACCTAACAGTTCAAATACAGCTAACCATTTAGCTCACGGCTAACTTGCAATTTAAAAAGAACAAGCTAATTTCACATGGCGTTCTTTAGTGGTAACAGTAGCCTGACAGTTGCTTTGTAAACCGTTTCAATCTGTTTATTTTGAAGGAGCTTTCAGGGTGATAAGAGATGATCAAATGTTCCTCTGTAGCTCATTAGTCTGATGCAGCCTGAGCCCTTGTCAGGGGTGAGAAGTGCCTGAATGTGCAAGAAATCTTTTTTTTTTCCATGAATACTTTTAGCATACCTTGACTGCAAGGTTAACACTTGTGTTGGAGTGGAGCCTGAATGATAATAAAAGGAAACTGGATAATGTGGATGCAGTAGGGAAACACGTGGGTTCCGTTACAGTTGGTACTAAAATTCCCAGTAGAGTTGATGGGGCAGGCTTTTTGTTCACGGTACTTCATGTGTACCTTGTTACAACAAACTTTGGGCTGGGACTGCAGTGTTCATATCTTAAACAATTTGTGACCAACTGGTGCTTTTCAGTTTAATATCCAGTGGAAATATATCACCAACATTAATATTACATCTGAAGAACAATATTTCTTCTTAGGGAAAGGAAGTCTTGGGCAGCTCTTCTTAACGTAGGTCCCATTTTGATCTCTTACACTGCTCTAGCACATACCTACATACTCCCTAACAAACACAGCCCTTTGTGCTGGCTAATGAGATGAAGTCAATGCTGTAGTCAATGCTGAGGGAACGTTTTAAGTGTATTTTAGAAGGTTTCCAATTTAGCTTTACATTGTCACAGACCACACAGAGAATACTTTTCCTCTCAGGATCTTAAAATGCTTCAAAATAAACCTTATGCTACACTAATGTGTTATGTTATACTGGGCATATATTGACTTTCATAAGAAAAAGCTCCTGCTATGAAACGTCAATTTGCTATACACTTCACTTATTTGCATGATTATTCATATGGTGCATTATAAACCTGATGACCTGCATTACTGTACTGAGGGCTGGCAGCTCTTATTGTCAAGTCTTTTGTAGTTTCTGCTACTCCTTTTCTAAAAAATTAAATAATAAAAAAAAATTAGAGAGGGAGAGCGAAACAGTCTGTGCCTAACTTAGGTTACTACAGCCTTGCTAGTCAGTGCAGCTCGTTGTGGTTCAGATACCGCCCAGCTAAGCTCTGTGCCACAGCAGTTGGAAAAGAAATGATGCTTTATATGTTTTGCTCTATATCGTTTGGTAAAAACAGTTTTGCCTTTTGAACCAGCTATAATCCTAGCCTAGACATACCATCAAATATACAGACATACGTGCATATATATATATATATACGTGTGTGTATATACATGCAGATATCCTGCTGTACACAGACACACAAATACATGCACACAGTTTAATAGAGTTACTGCTGCTATGTTAGCATATATCACATCCATGACTCTAGCAATAAACTGCATATTTTACTTGAAATCTCTCCTAACTAATTCTTGCAAAATGTAACATTCCTGAATGTGATCTTCAGTACATCTGAGGAGCTTTACTGCGAGATTACTCCTCTCTTTCTTTAATAGAGCTGGTAGGTTCTCTTCGAATGTTTGGTATGGTAATTTTTTTCCACAGAGGTTGCTTAGTTCATCAGAAAGACAGCTTTCATAAAACACTTTTGTTTTCATGAGAAATAAGTACGGTTACACTGGAAAACATGGAATTGTTCTTTTTTTGGGCCACTGAAGTGAAAATGTTTCCTTTTCAGCAAGAAGGTCTGACAACATGTTGTTTTTCATCAAAACTTTCTGTGAGAAAAATTCTCACTTGCTGATCAACTCTTCCCATAACCCAGGGAAAGGGCTTCTTGTGTTGCAGCTGCTCCTCCATTAGGTGCAGCCTGACCAGAAATGTAAGCGCTTTGTGGCCTGCTGGGCAGGTGGTGATGTCTCCTTTGGCAAGCAAGTGTGTGCTTTGGCAACGTGCTAGCTGAAAAAGGATGGGCTTTTTGGGCACGCGGTCCCTTCCTCAGGTCCGTCCTGTCGGTACCTACCGGCTCGGATAACTTACTGAGAGCCGTTTCCTCTCCTGCATCCTTAAATCATCATCAGTGGAACATCACTACTCCTACAGCAGTGCATCATTTTTACTGCTAGTGAAGTGGGCAAGGGCAGTGCTTTATTACCTGCCTTCAACTGACCTTGCCTAGTTTAATTTAACACCGTGCCTTTGCCTGGTTTCAGAAGGCAGTGACTGTGCTTTGCCTGCCCGTGGCAGAGAAGACAGAGCTTGTAGGTGTAAAGCTGCCAGCACTGCAGGCAGTAAATGACTTGGGAAGTGACATGCTGATTGTGTGTGTGATGGAGGTTCATCTGCAGTGCCAGTTAGCTATGTAAGGATTAGGTATGGTTAAAAGCTACACTGAAAGTTGTGGGTTGGTTTTTCAGTTCTTGTTTTAATCTTCAGTGCTTTCTGATCTGAAACAGCCTTTTTCCTTCCTCTCCCTTTAAAAGGAGCGAGGGAGAGAGAAAGTAAATTCACCACCAAATAACATTTTTCCATCCAGAAAAATCTGGTTTGTTCCTGCTCTGACTTCCTGTGTATTTACTTAAGAAAATAAATATGGGAAATCACTATGGCAAGTGCAAAGCATAGATTATGTTTTTCAGATGGGTACTGGCAGTTTATTGTTGGGTGATAGTGTTGACAATAAATATTTAAAATGTAGAAATAATGTATTAAAAAAAACACACCAGAAGTTTTACGCTCTAGCTTTTATTTGACTTTAAAAGGTCTTTTGCAGAGGAGGCATTCTTACCAGGGTACACTGGTTTGGGCTGCTGAAAGATGAAGAGAGTTGAAGGAAAGGCTGGGGTTGATTTTCCTGAAGAAGTTTATTTGGATTTTGTGAATTTGTGTTGCTGACAAGACAGTTATCTGCTCTTGGTATTAAAGTTGCATTTCATGTTGATGTGTGCTGGGTATAAGAGCTATTAAAAGCACTCAGAGCTTACCATAGTCATTCTTTTATGTTCTGCCTATAAATCTGGGTATTAACAAAATACTGGAGCATCTTTGATGGATGGCATAGAACAAGGGCTCTTTCTTAGCCCCTCTGAGTCTTTGCTGCTGCCAGGAGGGAAGGAAAAAGTGAGTATAAGAAATAGGCCAAGGTCTGTGCGAATGGAGATAGACTTTCTGCTTTTGTTTGCTAGCAGAAAGAATATTGTCCTTTCTATTTTACCCAGTATGAATTACTGTAAGCTTATTTTTATTGTGCTGCTCATTTGCAGTTGGTTTTAAAGAATAGTCTTGTGAGTGCACCCCAAGAGCTGATGCAGGGAGGCTCTGGCTGGTGCTTGGTGTGTTGGACACATCCTGCTGCTTTGAGAAGACTGAAGTTAGCTGACTGACCAGGTGACTTGTATTTCTCATATTTTCAGTCAAAGTCACATTTTTTTCTGCATGTGAAACTCTTCATTGAATCTGTTTAATGAAAAGCAGATTGAAAAACACTCACTCTGAGCAAAAAGCAATTTGGGGTTTATTTGTTGTTTGGTAGGTGAAGTAGTCCTGAAGGGATGGGGAGAGTTGGAGACAGAGGGAAACTGGTGGCTGTGATGATAGTGGGGAATTCCTGATGAGTATGATGTGATGTCTAATATCCTCTGTTCTTATAGCCAAGGAATTTCATGGGCAATTGTAGATTCCCCTTGGAATCCAAATCTTTTGTAGTTACTCAGACGCTGCAAAACACAGTTCGTCAATAATAAGTTGCCTCATTGAATGTAACATTTAGTTCATGCATCAATATTTTACGTACTCCTGTGTCAAGTATGTAGCTACTTTCTTGTGTTCTCCATTCCTCCATGCACTTAAACTAATCTATTAAAAAGCAGAGACTGAGATCATTGGTAAATAAGTAGGAATGATGAACTATCTTTCAGCTGGTGCCTATCACTAAGTTCATTTATTAGATGACTGAAACTGCAGAATTTCAGAGATCACAGTACTTCTATCTATCCCCTTTTTTTTTTTCAGTGTACATTAGAGCTTGTAGGTGTTTATTGGCTTTTTATAGTTTCCTTTTTTCTTTTAAATGTGCTTAGCATTTTTTAATTTATTTTTTTTTAAAGAAGTGCAAAGGCGTATAAGCAGTGACATCTCCTGAGTGTTTGGAGCTTTTATTAACATGCTTCATCCCACAGATGAGAACATGTCTTCAAGTTCTTGAGTTCACGTCTTGTCTGGGCATGAGACCAAGGACTGCAAATTTACGTCCAAATCTTATATCTGATCCTATGTTAGACACATCCAGATGGTAGGTGATATTCTAATGTTAACAATCTGCTTCCCCTCCCTCTGCTGCCTTTCCAAGAAGTTGCTGACAAGTCTTTCTGACAGTCTTTTTTAAGAAAATGAGATCAAGTATGTTGAAGGTCTTTTATAGCAACAACCTCTGAGAAAGATTAGACTTTGCAGTAGTGCTGCAGAATGTACATTGGCTTATATTCTCTCCTTGTGTGAAGCTTGCAGCTTCACCTGGTTTGTGCCCTGAACTCTGGGCAGATGGATTGAAGGAGCAGGGATTTGCAAGCTCTATAAATCTCTACCTGCTGAGAGCATTTGCTTTTAACCTCGTGATGTGAACACAGAAACAGGTGCTCTTGCTCATGCACTGTGCCTGCTTACTGCACCCAGGGCCCTGCTGTGCATACCAGTGCTCTCAGGTCTTGACCTCTGCATTTCATGCTCATCATCAGCACAGGTTGGAGACCTTTGTGTTTGTGTTTTAAGGCACTTCTGACATCTCAGAGCACGTCTGTCAGTCTGCACAGACACGGCTGTGAGAGATAGCATGGCAGGGAAGGCCAAGTGTGATAACATCAAGATCTTACTTGGCACTACTTCTTCTTGCTTTGCAGATCTCAAATCAACAGGAACCACTGTATGTGTTTTGGGGGGCTGGGGCAGAGCTGTCTGTCAAAGGCATCACAGCACAGCTCAACCCAGGGCTCCTGATCTTTCCAGAGCTAGGGTTCTGGTCCTTCTGCTCTGTGCATTCCATGTAAATGGCTATCATTCATACATTTTCTTTCTGATAAGTTGTAAGATTTGTAATAAACAAATGCATTTTTGCATAAACCTGTGCAGGTTTTCATCCATTCTGTTGAAGAATACTTTTTTTTTTCTATTTTGTTGTGATTTTGGTTCATCCTAGATAAAAAGTCTTGCATGTAAATTATGCAGATGAGGTGATGTTATTCTAGTTCATTTGAAGGATGCGGAAATTAAACGTTTTTCCTTTATGACCAGAATATAAAAGAGACAGTCTCTCTTTGACAAAGGTAATTTTGTTTGTTTTCATCTAATGATTGTCCTGATCTTACTGTGTTTCAGCTCTTTAACTCCTTGTGTCTCTCAAGTTAATATGACAGTATGTTAGCTTTTGTGCTTGCCATAGCCTGATATTTAGGTATATGTTAGAAGAGCTACATTTTATTTACCTTGCCTCATTACCTTGGCAGCATAGGTTTCTTTATTTGACTTAGTTTATTCTGCATATAGGGTAGGTCTGCCTCCCATCCCAATGCTATCCAGTTTCAAAGTCTCATCTATCCTGAACCTCTAAGTTTTCCATGTCTAGACTAGACTTCCTGCTGTGTAATTCTTCAAGAATACCTGGCCAGGAGGAAAATGGTGCTTGGGAGGAAGTTGGGCTAGATGGCCCTTTGACTTTGTTTGTTCTTAGAGCAATCTGATGCTAAAATACGCCAAACCCCATTATAATTCCATGTCAAGTTTTCAGCGGGGTTGATATCCTCTGCCTTCCCTGAAACCACCTTTAATTATGCATGCTGCACGTTTTTAAATTGGCCAGTTTGTATATGTATACTCTGAGTTCACATAAATGCCCTTGGTTACCTCCTGAAAACCTAGTGTGCAGTGAAGGCAATCCCTTTCCTGAACTGATTGGCTGGGTAGCCATTATATGTCATAGAATCATCAAGGTTAGGAAAGACCTTCAAGATCATCGAGTCCAACCATTAACACTACTCTACCAAGTGCACCAGTCAGCCATATCCCGAAGCACCCCATCTATATGGCTTTTAAACACATCCAGGGATGGTGACTCAACCACCTCCCTGGGCAGCCTGTTCCAATGCCTGACAACCCTTTCA
>WUAM01000423.1:4125421-4152642 GCA_024336885.1 Actenoides hombroni | reverse complement strand
TAAAGTTGCTTCTTTTGCCTGCTCTTGCTGAATTTGTGTGTTGCTGCATCTCTCCACTCTCGGGATTTACAGCGACAGGACCTTGCACTTGGCCTTGTTGAACTTCATGAGGTTGGCATGGGCCCACCCTTCAAGCCTGTCAAGGTCCCTCTGGATGGTATCCTTTTGCTCCAGCGTGTCAACCGCACTACACAGCTTGGTGCTGTCCGCAAACTTGCTGTGGGTGCACTCAATCCTACTGTACATGTCACTGACAAATATGTTAAACAGCATCAGTCCCAATACTGATCCCTTAGGAATGCCACTTGTCACTGATCTCCACTTGGACACAGAGCCGTTGACCACAACACTTTGAGCACCACCATCCAGTCAGTACTTTATCCACCTGGTGGTCCATCCATCAAATCCATGTCTCTCCAATTCAGAGACCAGGATGTCATGAGGGAGAGTGTCGAACACTTTGGACAAATCCAGATAGATGATGTCAGTAGCTCTTCCCTTATCCATCAGTGATGTAACTCCGTTGTAAAGGGCCACCTAATTTAATCTAAATTTAATGTAAAGCTTGTCTTTGTTTATGCTACATTTAGCTCTCTGTCAATCAGAGGATACTGGCAGAGTATATTTTAAATCTTATTACTCTAAAGAAAGCAAGAGAATCTTAACTGAATGATATGTTTACCATGCTGCAAAGTGTGTGTAGAACCTGTACATGAAAGAACCATAATAAAGTTGTATCTTTAAAATCTTAGATGCATGTTTGATGAAGACAACAGTGAAGAAGAATATACACTTTATTTTGTGCAGAGAAATATCTGCTTTTTAAAGGGGAATTTTTCTTTTTTATTTTTTTTGTTGTTTTGTTTATATTTACTGCTTTGGTATTTTAAATTTTGTGCAAAGATAACTTGACAATTGATTGTGATGTTCAGCTTATTTTCAAGTATATTCTGCTATAGAAACAAATTGCACAAACATTTAAAGTGTAAAATAGTGTAAAATTTTATGAATCACAGAATCACAGAATGGTGGGAGTTGAAAGGGACCTCTAAAGATCATCTAGTCTAACCCCCCTGCCAGTGCAGGATCGCCTAGAGTAGATCACACAGGAACAAGTCCAGGCGGCTTTTGAAATTCTCCAGAGACAGAGATTCCACCACCTCTCTGGGCAGCCTTTTCCAGTGCTCTGCTACCCTCACAGTGAAGAAGTATTTCCTCATGTTGAGGTTGAACCTCCTGGTTTCTAGTTTATGGCCATTGCCCCTAGTCCTGTCACTGGACACCACTGAGAAGAGCCTGGCCCCACCTTCCTGACACCCACCCTTTAGATATTTACAAGTATTGATAAGATTGCCTCTCAGCCTCCTCTTCTCCAACCTAAACAGACCCAGCTCTCTCAGCCTTTCCTCATATGGTAGGTGCTCCAGGCCTTTAATCATCTTAGTGGCCCTGTGCTGGATGGACCCTCTCCAGTAGTTCCTTGTCCTTGAACTTGGGAGCCCGGAACTGGACGCAGTACTCCAAGTGAGGCCTCACCAGCACAGAGCAGGAGGGGAGGAGAACCTCCCTTGACCTGCTGGCCACACTCTTCCTGATTCGTCACAGGATGCCACTGGCCTTCTTGGCCGCAAGGACACACTGTTGGCTCCTGGGCATCCTGTTGTCCACTAGGACTCCCAGGTCCTTTTCCTCAGACCTGCCCTCCAACAGATCAGCCCCCAGCCTGTACTGATACTTGGGGTTGTTCTTCCCCAGCTGCAGTACTTTACACTTGCCCTTATTGCATTTCATTAGACTTCTCCCCGCCCAGCTCTCTACGCTGTCTAGGTCATGCTGGATGGCAGCACAGCCTTCCAGCATGATGGAGAGAGGCTTGCTGAGCACTTGCGGAAGCTCCCTCAGTACTCTTGGGTGTAACCCATCCGGCCCCATACACTTGTTTATGTTTAAGTGGTGTAGCAGGTCACTGTTTCCTCCTGGATTGTGAGGGTCTCATTCTCCCGCCCCTCCCTGTCTTCCAGCTCAGGGGGCTGGGTCTCTAGGGAATAACTACTTCTACTGCTAAAGGCTGAGGCAAAGAAGGCGTTGAGCATCTCAGCCTTTTCCTCATCCCTTGCCACTCTGTTTCCCCCTGCATCCAGTAAAGGATGGAGATTCTCCCTAGTGCTCCTTTTCTTGTTAATGTATTTACAGAAACATTTTTATTTCCTTTAACAGCAGTAGCCAGGTTGAGTTCTAGTTGGGATTTGGCTCTCCTGATGTTCTCTCTATGTAGCCTTACTACAACTTTGTAGTCCTCATGAGAGGCCTGCCCCCCCTTCCAAAGGCCATGTCTTTTGCCTTTATTTCTTTCTGGAAGAAATACATGGTAACTAAGCTGTAAAAGTACTGGTGAACAAATCCTGCAAAAAAAAAGTGTGTTTCCTGATGTGTAAAATTTGTTTTGTTTTGTAAGTTAAAAATACTGAAGTTGTGTTGTAGAAGTGTTTAGAAGTGTCTAAAATTACTCACTTAAAAATGTCACTTGCGTGCCATAGGCTTTGACTTGAACTTTACGGATGATGATGCCTGAAAGTCTGCAAATGATGTTCACTGCTGTTGGACTGTGTCTAGAAAGGACTCTGACTAGGTCAAGGGTTTCCATCCGAGCGGAGAAACAAACATTGCTGACAGGAGAGGAGCAGAGCTCAGAAGCTCGTTTGGATACCGACAGACTTGGCAGGACTCACTGACCACTTTCAGGTATGCAGCAGCTCCCGAGCAGTTGCTGTAGCAGATGCATTCCCCAGTCAGAGCAGAGACTGTGCTTTTATAACCCAAGTGTAAGTATTTTCACACGCACCAAAAAAAAAAAAAAATTAACTTGGCAGTGTATTGTGCATATATAAATAAACATTGCCCTGTAGGGTAATATTGTCAGTGTGTTGCACAGGACTGTAAATGTGTCATATCAGCAGGAATCAGAGATATGCATCAGGCAAGTTGGAGGTTTCAGCATTACCAGCTGTCGCCTCGCAGCTTGAGCGCCCTCTGTACTCACACCAACCCCACGTGGACTTGGAAAGTCTTGCTGCAAACTGTGATGCCAAGTCAACAAAGAGTTAAAATTCTGCATGTTTTCTGGAAATAGGCTACATGCAACTCTCCCTGTCAAACGAGCTATCATGCGTTGACACCAGTGAGTCATCTCTCTGACAGGGAGACTCAAACCAGAGGAATATGGCTTTATTCATTTCTGGCCTCTCGGGGTGAAATAGCTTCACCTGTCAACTAATAGCTACTTTTCAATTTAGAATTAATTCATGCTGATTTAATTCCAACCTGACTCTGCATTTCCTCATAAAGCTCAAACCTGTGGTAGAGCTCTAGAAGGTTATGTTTTCTCGATGGGGATTACAGGCAACGTGTAATGCACCGTAACTTTTGTAATCATTAAGGAGAAAAGTCACCGTTTCCAGGCTGCAGAGAGGTCTGCAATGGCTGTGCAGCTCCTGAGAAGGTAGCTGCGCTTCGGCATCTCCCTTCAAGCTCTTCAGACTAATTCACCTGACTGCAGTCATCTCTCTAATTGTCTTTCCTTTAACTTTAAGCCATTCATTTAGCAGGTTTTGCATCACTCCATTTGTCTCCCTGGAGAAAGACAAAGATAAATTTAGTGGAGTTAAAACAGTGCAGCAAGTAAAACAAGCCACGTGTATGTTATGTGGATAGATTATAATTTATTTGCCTGTGTGGTGGCAGGAGAGGGTGGGTCAGGCAAGGGCCAGAAGAAAAACGCATAAAAAGATGATCTGAAATAGCATTTTTATCTACACCTTTTTTTTTTCTGGGTACATCTGTGCTGTCTCCTGTGTACATTTGTCTCCTGCTGTGAAAGATGCACTGATTTTTGCCTGTGTACAAATTCCTGTAAACCTTTATTAGTTGGAAGTCTGTTTTGTGGCTAAAAGGCTGGACTGGAAATTAGGAGACTTGGACTTGTTTTCCAAGCTAGATACAGATTTGGGTAAACAGGGAAGGTTCACTTAACCTTGCTTTGCTTCAGGTCTTGATCTCCAGTGTAGGGATTAATAGTACTTCCTTTCTGCCTTCCTTAATGCCTTTTCTCTATTTATACCACTTTGAGGCAGCACTCAAGTGGATGTAATCTGGGTCTCATGGAGACCCTGTAGTCATAACTTTTAAGAAAAATAATCTATGTCCAAAAAGCAGAGAAGCCAATGACTTTCTTGGAGAGCAGACACTGTTAAAACGCTTATACTTATTCGACTGCCAGTAAAAACCCAACTTCTTGGCTTTTCGTAAGATGTGGGAGTACCATATGCCAAACGAAATCTCATCCTTTGAGTATGTCAGAAAGTATTTGTGAGATTGTTTCTACTTTGTGCCTTTTTATTTCTGTGTTTCCACTTAATCAGCTGGTGCCCTGTTGTTATCAATGCTGGTCTGGGCTGCTGACAAGTATCTCCTTGTCTTTGGTTTGTTTGATTCATTCTGCTTGTACAGTTGAATGTGTCTGAAAGGAACGGTAGCCATTTGAATTTAGTCAATGGAGTTTTCTGACAGGCTTTGCTCCTTCTGATGATACAGTTGCAAATATGGTTTGGGTTTGGGTTTTTTTGTGGTGGTTTTTTTTTTGTTTTTTTTTTTCTCCATAGTCATAGGAAATAATTCTTTAGTTGTTGCTGAGAGGTAGGAAGTTAAAGCAGCAGAAAAACAATCTGCAGAAGCTGCTGTACCCTGAGCGGTACCACGCAGAGCTGTGGTTGTAGGGCCCTGTGCCAGGGACCGGCACATGCTTCACTGATTTAAAGTTTGTCAAGCACCGGCCCTTCTTCATCTTAATGCAACAACAATCTTGCATTTACTCTAACAGAGCAACCAGGGAACCACAGGATTTAAATATGCCGTGTGGTTAGTTGTAAAGTCCCCAAGTAATAAGACTTTAATTGCTGGTTTACTGATAAAACACTGAAAGTGATTCTTTACTGTTGGATGAATAAAGACAAGTGAATTTCAGCTATGACACCATGACCAGCTAAAAAGTGATTTGGAGCAGATGTTTTTGATCTGCAAAATGTTTGCAAAAGCATTCAGAAAGTTTTGAGCATGTAACATGACTAATGCAAGGCTGATGTTGGACTTCAATGTGTTGTTGACAGCAGTGATGGGAAGAGAGTGAAAGTGTTGCTACTGGTGGAAGTTCCTTGGCAAATACTGGCAGCTCACAAAGCAACATACCTGGGAAGATGCAGAGCAGATGAATCGGGTATTTTGGCAGCCTGTGTGGAGAGCACCGTGGTGCCAAACCTGCACTTGTGGCCTCTGTAGAGTGTAAAATTCATGCTAGTGTTAAATTTTCGTAGTAAAGTGTGAGCATGGCTGGAGTCTGCATGATGATGGTAATGACCTAACCATCTTTTATTGTGGTAAACTAACTCACTGCTGATTAATAGTTCTGGCCTGGCTCTGTGTATTGATGCTGCCGTTTCAAGGCTTCATCACGTTGCACTTCGCTCCATGTGGAGCTTTCCTGCCTTTGGAGTAAGGTGTGTGGAGTTAATATTACACAAGCTTTGTCAGGGACTGCTGTTTCTTTGTCAAAAGTCACAATGTGTAAATGAGCAGTCCTGCCTGGTTGAAATCAAAACATGTTGAGAGGAAAGTTGGTCTCCCTCTGATGGTCTTGCTTGCAGCTGTTCTAAAGAGAATGTGGAGGCTCCAGAGAAGGCTGATGAGTAGCCACTTAATACAAACCATTAGCAGGTAACAACAGGGTTTGCTGTCAACTGCCCAGGCTAGATTAGCAGTGACTGCCTGCATGCGAAAAGCTCAGTGACTCACTGTTCATCTCCTGAGCCTTCAGATTTCCTCAAAATGTTCCTTGAAGTTGGGCTTAAATTAACTATTCATAACTACCTCAGGATCTTTTCTTCCTCTTAAAGCTTTCTTAACTCTACAAACACACCGACAACCTCGAGTCTCTAGAATATTCTTCAATTTACTGGAAAAATAAAAAAGAGGATTAATTAAAAGGTTTTGCTCCGCATTCTTTCACTGATGCTATTCAAAGCATTATTTTTGTCTTTACAGTGTGTGTTTTCTTAAACCCTTCCACTGGAATTTAGAGGAATCTGCGCAGTGTTTAATTTCCCTTCTAGTTCTCAATCTGAGGTGAAATAAGAATAGTTTAGGTTCAGACTAGTGGGAAGGGTGGAAAACACAAGAATTAACCAGAATCAACATGTATTTCTGTCTGACCTACAGACTAGTCCATCCTCAATTCACCATGAAGCATTCCTGCTTCCTTTTCATCTGGGATAGCACTTCATCATCACTGTTAGAAAGTGTGTTCAATAGAGTGCTGTAAGTGAAGTCCTATCAGGAGAGGGGTTATGTGCAACTAATAAACACCATACCACAACTGGAAGCCATAGACTGAGATGGTTGATTCAAGGACAAAGAGCTGCCACCAGGAATACTTGAGTTTCTCACAGTATGCAGACAACCCTGATTAATTGGGACATTTGTCAGCCAAGGTAATCCATCTGACCCTGACTTTGCACACTTCTCTCCTTTGGATTCTGTCAAAGTGCTGGCATAGTACTTAAAAAATACTTTACACTGTGATCAGCAAGACTGAGGAAAAGCTGTCTGCCCCTAGCATTTCTTGTCCTCTCATGTCCTTTTTCACCTGTCACAAGCAATCAGTATGCTACAGTGATGAAGTCAGGACCGAAGATGCTGAAAGTCCTGCTGTACTGTACCCATTGTCGAGAAATAGAGGCTGGATAACTTGCATCCTACCAGGTCGCTCTTCCTGTCATCTACTGGCTGAAGTAGTCTCTCTCCAGATCTCTCAATCATGAAAGAGGTGTCTTAATGGTTTAGGAATTCAACCATAACATATTTCCCTGCTTCTTCTTTAAACATCTCCTTTTAATTCTGCCTTCATGTGCTATCTGGATTTCTGCCAAAGCATTTCTTATTAATTTTGTAGAGTGTACACAACCTTGAGAGATGATACTTCATTACGGATTTGCAAAATGAGGTTTTTTTTTTTTCTGTGGGCTAACGGGTCTTGCAGGTTAGGGCAGTCACTGGGTTTGCTGAAAATTTTTATCCTTCCCTGTTCAGTTTTTCTTGTCACTGTGGCTACATTCCTTCTATTCAGAAAAGTTGCGTGTTGCTATTCAGTGTGCAAAAATTGCATAACGTATGTATTGGTGATTAAACAGGAAATAGCTGAGAGGGAAAGAGGCTTGCAGAAAGCTTGTGGTGCCAAATGAACGTTTTATATTTCCAGAGTTTTGCTTTCCAAAATATCCAGGCTTTGCATCTGTTTAAGTGATGCATCAGTCTGGTGGTATGCTTGACTGTGTATAGGAGTTTCGTTGATGTATAATGGGACTGAGTCAATACAACAGTTTCTCCATTGCCTGGCAATTTGCATTAAAAAAAAAAAAACAAAACCAAAAACAAATAGAGGAAGAAGACTGTGAATCTCTCTCTGAGTGTCCTCGCATGCTTCAGATTATTTAACTGTCCTAGAGAATCAAGGTATGAATCTACAGTCTTGAAAGATATGCAGATCTGAGCCTCATTTTTGGGGTGACAGTTTCTCGTTCATCGTTATGGAATTCAGCTGGTAGCAGCAGGGTGCTTGCAACCCCAAGCTTCACAGGTATGTGGCAAAACACAGTCAGATTTGGAGCAGACGGTGATGGAAACTGGCTGGTAAAACTGATAACCGTTCCACGTGGGCAGACCACCTTTGACGCCGGCGGCAGAGGCACAGAGTTACGGGTTGGTAGCGAGCAGGCTTGGGGAGACTGGGCACCTCAAGAAATCGTGGAGAGCAGAGATGGCACCAGCAGCCGTCTTGTGCTTGCTTCCCTTGTACAGCCATAGCACTCCTGAAAGTCTGGGAAAAGCAAATCTGGTAGCAACACAGGAGACCCCAGGTTTGCTTTGTTTGGTATTCCTTAAACATCACCCTTTAGTTTGTGTACTCCATGCAGTTTTCCCAGAGAGGACGTTTGTGCTGGGTTTGGTTGGTTTTGGTTGTTTTTAGAATGGCACTTTCTCAGAAGCTGTAGGGAGCACCCTTCTCCCAGGGAGTCTTCACTTGCTTCTGCTGCGTTTCTCTAGCTTGCAGATGCCTGCAGTCACCTTCCTTTGGACTGAAAAGTGCTTGAAGGGCTGCTCATCAAAGACGGCTTTTTTTTTTTTTTTTTTTCTTTTAACATCTGCGTGAGACAACACAAAGAAGCATCACAGTTTGCTTGGTCCCCAGTCCTCAAATGCCTCATTTCAGTACTGCAACTTGCAGTTTTTGAAGGGAAGGAGGGTCAGGAGGCTGGAGATCCACCTCTGCTTTCCCAGGCAGCTTTTCACTGCTGCTGTGTTCTGAGGCCCTGTTACAGCTTCCTGACAACTTTAAAAACGAGTCAGATAGCGCAGTGATCTAGTGATTTATGTGTAGAGCCATCCTATGACAATAATTGGCTGTCTGTCAGTGTAGTCACATCTGGTTTCAACTCATGTTCTTCTGTCAGTAGCCCTAACGCAGACAAGTAGCTCCTCCGCCAGTCGCGCAGGGGCGAGATGAAAGGCTTCGGCTTGGCTGTGGTGGATGGTGAGCCCCTGGTATTTTAAATGGAAGCTGACAGTCTAACATCCTGCTCCATCTGCTCCCAATTTATACCTTGAGACCCATTGTCTCTCGAAAAGATAAAATAAAGACTTGTGAAACGGAATTACTGGTTCTGAAAGCTGTAGGGGAAGCGTAGCCTATTTCTGCTTCTGCACTTTCAAAGCTAGAAGGCAGAAGAAAGGCATTTTTAAATGAAAGGAAAGCTTTTTCACTAGGTCTGCTCGGGATGGACAGTAATCTGACCCTCCCTGAGGGTTTGTGGTTGTTGTTTGGCCGATGCTTGGCTTCAGAAACAGTTTCTTTCATGTTTCTTGTTTCTCGAGAATTTCGTTCCTTTACAGCCATAAGGGATGCACAGAGTATCTTGGCCAGACACAGAAGCCCGTATTTTCTGGGGAAGACACCAAAGCTCTTGTTTCTTTGGCATTTCTTTCCCTAGAAAGGGTTGATCCCTGTAGGTACAGAGCAACATAATATCATCATGATACTTCATGTCAGTGAGAGCCAGTGGCTGCGTTCGGGGTGGATGGGAAACCCTGCTGAGGTTTCATTCAGGAGACAGCAGTGAGTTCCTCTCTGCTTGGAGTCTGCCTCCCGTCACTTGGGAGCAGAGTCCATCCCAGGCTGGGGACATCATGTCAGGGACCTCAGCAACAGAGGCAGTTTTTCGTTGAGCAAAGCAGCTGAGTTGAGGAAGGGTGAAAGAGGCAGAGGCTGCTTCAGGCTCACGCTGGAGCTGTTTGTGGAACTTGAGGAAAATGTTCAGGGCTTAGAAGTCTGCCAGAAGGCTTTATAGCTCTTGGCAAGTTCATACACCTGCAGATAAACTAATGCTGGCTCAGCTGTGGACTGAAGTCTCCAGTTTGCAACTGTGGCAAGTGTTGGTGTTCACACAGTGGGTGAAGCTCTCGTGTGGTGAGCTTGAAGAAGTCTTGCTGCACTGCTCCTCATCTGCCTTTCCAGTGGGGCAGAGGAAGGGCAATGGATGTAACAAATGAAGCAGGAGTTGGGGTCTGAAGGGAAAAGGTGACATGTGAAAGGCAATTGCCAAAGTCAAATATCATCACCTCCTTATCTGTATGGTTGTGTTTGAAAGTTTGATTTGTGCCATTATAACAGAAGAAACAACCTCCAAATAAAAATCTATAAAAGTTAAAAAGAGGAGGTGGGGGTGGAACAAGAAGGAAAAAAAAACTCAGTAAAATTACTAATTTAGAATTGCTGAATAACCAGGGAGGAAAAATACTCAGAAGGGAGGACAAGTGTTTGTCAAGAGCTTTGATTTATGAAAACGTCAGATTGTGTTAGGAGAACCTGCTGTTTCTATTAGAACAGTGTGTATTCAGCTCTGTTGAGTTGCTTGTGTTATGTTTAATTTGTTTATACTACTTAATTGCCCATCATTAAATGACAAAATTTAAAGTTTATCTGTCCTGCTGTAGGAAGTGAGCAAAGTTTCTGTAAATAAAATACTAGCATTTTTATTGGCAGAACAAGCGTAATTTATTTATTTTTTTGCCTAGAAATTCGAGTCTTAAACGTGCAGAACTGTTTTCAATACCTTAGAACAAAAATCTGCATTAAAAACAGATAAAAGATCTTTTACAGTCTGGTCACAACTATTTGATAGCTTTTCTTAATCTCTGCAGCATTCTAGGTGAGTCTGATGGTGCTTAGTGTGATTCCTTGCAAAAGAAGTCTAGATTTCCTGACTACTTATTTTACAAATGCAAATAGAAAATCTGAAGTCATAAAAGGTTCATTATTCTTAGCCATGTACTTTTTGTAATGAGAAAAGTACCTTAAAAAATGGTAGTTAAACTGGGACGTCTGCTACAGAACATGCTTCCTTATCATTGAAGAGATTTTAAAGAAATGATGCTCTGAGAGTGTAAATAATATATTGCTGACACTTAATATATTTTCATAATCTTCTTGTAGATGACCAAGATCATCCCAATTACAACTCATGTCTGCCAGTAAAATAGGAAGTAAAGAGTGTTGGGCTTCTCCTGACCAGGCAGGAGAAGTTTTTTTCCTCTCAGCTGCACAGTTCTTAGGCAAACAAGCACTACTTCTGTCTCTTAGATCTGTGAATCACAGAATATGGGAACCTTGGGCTGAAAACCCCTGAAATCGCTTTCTGTTGGCTTCAGGGGAGATCAGAATCAGTCCTATAGCAAGAGCAAAACAGGAAATCACTGATTCAAAAAGCCAGATTTGTTGAGTAATTAACTGAAATTTTGCCATTGGTCATTTGACTGGAATTCTGTATACTGGATAAATAAAAATGGTTAAAAGTCTCCTCTTGCAGTGCTTAAACAAACATGTTGTTAGAGAATTCTAGGCGAACTCATGAGGTCACTAGCTGAAATGGCAGCATCACCCTCTCTTGATTTTGATGAAAAGCTTCTTGGTTTTTTTCCTCCTATGATGCCCCTTGAAGGGTTACGATTTGAAAAGAAAAAGAAGAGGAGGGGCACATCTCACTCACAGAAAGGGAGGTTTTCACATGAACAGATACTCACGAAGGACCACATCTTGAAAATGCCTGAATTCTCTGGATTTCAAATTTTAGGTCTTGTAACCCAGACATGTGTGCTTTGAGGTCTACTGCCTCACACCCTCTCTTGTGGGTCATTCTCAATACTTGTGCTGGGTCATCTCTGCGACAGGTACTGTAGCTGCAGGGTTTCTGAATGTTTGCCACGCAGAAGAGCGTGGCCAGTGTGCCAAAGCTTGATGTTCACTTGATTTTCTAGAGCCTGACAGCGCTACAGAGCTGGTGTCCAGTGTTGACTTAAGGATGCACAGGGCACTCATTTTGTTTTGAAAAATAAGCTCAGGCAATTTTTTCCTGCCGCTAGGGAGCTTGAGTGCCTTGATTCTCAGGGTATTCAAGATTAAATGCCATGGGAAGACCTTTTTCTTGTTTCGTTTCGTTTAAGGAAAAAGAAAAACTCCTGAGTTTTCTTTGGCTCTCGTTTTGGCAATCGAAAATATTACAAATGGCCTTTGGAACTTGAAGGCAGTAAATGCCTGCAATGAGACTTCAAATATATATGCACCATCTCATTTGAAGTCAAGAGTTTTCAAAAATAGAAAAAGCTAAGTCCTTTAGAAATTCTCACCGCCTTGCAGTAGTGCTGGTAAAATAGTAGCTAAATAGTCCTGAGAACTGTTATATGGCTAATTTCTCTGATATTTTTGGCATGTGTGTTCATTAGCAGTCGACTAGTTACAAGATTGTCAAACATTACAAATAAATAAATAAGACTAAACAAGCTTGATTAATGCAGGAACCGTCACAGTCCCCTGAGCACAGAGGGAATTTTTCCTGTTTTCTATACTGCAAGTTGTACTGTACAGTTGGGCTCAGCCAGATGACCTGCAGTGAGCTTGGGTGGTTTAAGACCTCGCTGATGGCAGAACAGGCAGAAAGGCTGCTGCAGGTCAGTCTGCCCTAATAGCTGAAATGTATCTTCACCTCTGGCTTAAGGCCCTTGGTTGTACCTCAAGTGTGGCACTTCACTCCTCCCCTCTACCCAGCACACTGTTATCTTCCAACAGGATAGATATCTGCGGAGAGTGAGATCTGACACATCCACAGCACGTTTCACTGGAGAACATCTGGCAGAGCTTTTGCCTGCCTCTTTAGCAAACGCTGCATCTTTTTCTTCTCACTTTCTCTGTATTATATTTATGTCTCTCCCTTTCGGAGCTGATAGCGTTCAACACTAACTTTGCAACGCTGTGCGTGATCAGAAGCGGTGCTGAGCAGTGGAGGAGCAGCATTGCCTAAAGTCTTTGGTTGGATGTCACGGGGACCTGGGGGAGAGAGAAGCAGCTGTTTGCATCTGCGTGGAGCTAGGGCGGGTGGCTGTCCCGCTCACTGCTCAGCTCCTTGCGGAAGCAGAGTCACTTGAGGTTTTTCTTCAGAGGATACTAAGCTTCCTACTGGCTTGTGCGTTGAAACAAGTGGTTTGTCGGTTGCTACTGAAGTTAGAAAGTGCAGGAGGACACTACACAGGGGCTGCTCTGTTTTCTTGCTCTGGGAAACAAAAGGGGAAGAAAACAATATACAGCTGTTGAGGTTGTATTGCATGGAAGGGTGTAAAATTACAAGCTGTAGAAAGTAAGTAGAAATGGCTATTGAAATGAAGAGAGAAAGATAAAGCCGAATCCTTTATTTCCCCAGACTACAGGTCATGCCTCTGCCCTTTTGTTATTTTGCCATCAAGTGATAACACGGTAGCTAATGATGAAGCAACCAATTTCTGTCCCGATTTTGAAATACCGTACTGCAGTATTATTGTGAGCTGCCCTGTGAAATGCAATCTATTTAAGTAATCCTGCTGACAGCTGTTTTCCTCAGCCCTCGATTCGCTGCTCATCTGGTGATTGCCCTCACCACCACACTGGCATTTCTCTTGTTTCCATGGCACTGCTTTGCATATGGAAGGGAGCGCTGGAGTGTGTGCCGAGCGTGTTTTTACTGTCTTAATTGTTCTCAGCTAGGAAAGATATATCAGGTCAACTGGTTAAATGAAGTTAGCCAGAAATGAGGTACGAATCAGTAACTTCAATTACCAAGAAGCCCGATGTCAGGGACTGAAGACCTGCTGTGTTATCTCAAAAAAAAATGTAAGAGTAGTTTTTACTTACAACAAGCTTTGCTTTGCTCTTTCCTTCAGTTTGTGGATTAAGCTGTAAATTTAGGATAATATTTTCAAGAACTTCTATGATTTAGAAGATATCAAATTCCTATTTTACAAGTGATTCCCCCCCCTAGTGATTTAGAGACCTAGGTTTCAATTTCAGCAAGCCATTTGATGGCACAATACTGTGAGTGCCAGCTCTGATGCTTTGGTAAGAGCAGTTGCTGTGCTGGTGGGCACATGCAGCAGGCAGGAGAAGATTAAAACTTCCTAACTAGAGAAGTATTTGCCATGGATGCTTTGTGGCTCGTAATTGTACCCCAAATCTTTCCTATAAAGGATGGCTGCCGAAGTATACACAAACTCTTCCACTTACACTCTCCGATTAAAAAAAAAAACCACAACCCAAACCATTTGAAATGACATTGAAGATTGTGCAGTCAGTAAGCTAAGAGTTTAGAAAACGCCAGAAGTTTAAGTTAGTTTGAGAACCTACCTATAGGCTTCTTACGTGTATGCATTATGTTACAGTCTTTATGTTTCTGCATTAGCTTTCCTATGGGATCTACCTCATTCAGAGCAACAAGTAGGTGATACTCATTGAATGGATAGAGATTATCTGACATTTTGTTTTCATCTCATTGCTCAGTGTCCAGTATCCATCTATTATACAGTACGTAACAGTCAAGCTTTGGCGTGACCACAGCAATGTTAATTGTCTTCTGATCCAATATATGGCATACTTCACTGGGCTATCAAAGAGAACTGCCACAAAGAGTTGATTTCTGTTTATTGTACCACTGTAACACAGGAGATGATTTCATCTCAATTGCATATTAAGAAAGTAGGGTACAGAGTAAGGAGGCAGAATGTGTCCCTTCACTTTGAGACATGTGGGTAAGATTATTTTATGGGCTTCTTGAAATTAGGGTCCCACTGGTTTTGATTTGAACTAAAGATATTGGCCCTGGAACAAACCAGTCTGACATGTTGTCACTATACATCCTCTCCATTTCCCCTGAAATGGGGAATGCATCATTGACAGCCTTTTATGCAAGGTTAAAAATACACCTCACTGCAAAGTTGCTGGCGCGTTTGGCACCCGATCTGCCAGGCTCAGATGTGCTGAAAGCCCGTGTCTTAATGACTGTGCCCCTCGTGGCCCTCTCTGCAGGCGTAAGCTGAGCTGCCATACGATTCTTTCCCATGAGTGATGGGATAAACACTCACCGTTCCTTGACGCTGGGGAGCCTAGGATAGTGCTGAAGATAATCATCACTCAGGAGGGCTAATGTATGTCTCTGCTGTGGGGAGGACTGGGTATGAGCCAAAACAGAAATGGATTCTTGGCATGTGCCCACCATGCTACCCAGCTGGCTCACCAAGGTCACACAAGAGTTATGTGTGTAGATGGAAGAGGCTTTGGACCAACCTCTGTGTTCTGGACTGAAATAGCTTAGTTACACAGGCCTGCCCAAGGGGGTTGTCTTGGCTTCTCCAAGAAACTGGAGAGAAGAGGGCTGCTGACAGAAAAACTGATTTTGACCATAAGACTTTTGCTTCTCTTCCTGCATTTCCCAGCCTCATTTACCTGTTTTCTTTCAATTATCTTAACAAACAAAGCAGAAATCAGGAGGCAATAGGCTCTGTTGCTGCCCAGTCTGCCATATTCTTGCTCTTGTTCATCCCTTGGGCAAAGGGGGTCTTTTTTGGGACAGCCCTGGTTGGCAAAGCCTCCATGGCAACCTGTGCCTTCTTGCCAGGCAAAGCAGAGACAGACCTGTGCTACCACAGGATTTATGGGCACTGGAGAGGAAATGTGTAGCATTGATATAAGAGTTTGCAGTTTAAAAAAGGAAAAAAAAATTATTAGAGAAACCTGTAAGTAGTATTTTCTTCCCCAATAAAAAGGATTAATTTTGCATTAAAAATATATTTAAAAAACCCCAAACATTTGAAATGCCTTTTTCTCCTTGTGATATCACCCTATAGGTATAGTCCACTTAATTGCAATGTGCTTAATTGAGAGAAACAATTTTACTGGGACATCTCCCAGGGAACCATCTTACCTAATGATTATCAATGCCAATGGTTGTTGCCTAATCAGGTCAGTGCCATAAATCCTGCTTAACAAGAAGGCATTCAGAGAGTATCAAGTGCTTAAACAGTGTTTAAGCAGGTGTTAAATAAGTGTGGGATGCCATATTTAAACACAGGGAAAACCAAAATAAAATGGAAAGCAAGAGGTGTGAATCTCAAAAATAGAGAGTGCTATTTTTGTCCTTTCTTTTCATTAGTATAGGACTGTCTCTGTGAGTCTCAAATCTCATTTGGAATTTTTCATTTTTATCACTGGGTAAATGGTCCTGTGACTGAAAGCTGGCCAGATGCTTAGGGAATCGCCACTAGCTGCTGAATATTCTGATTAGGTTTGCCACTCATGTAGGACTTCCCAAAGACCCTTAAATACTCCAGTAATTTGTATATATTCTGGGATTTATTTCTGGGCGGGATATGTGCGCGTTGTTTAGTGATGGTTGATGTAGCGTAGCTGTAAAATAGAGCAATAGAGATGCTGTTGGGATAGCTGAATCCTTCCTCTGTTATTGATTTAAGAGTCTTTGGATAATGTGGAAAGGCAATAGCATGCAATGCTGGTATGGACTGCCAGAATACTTGTGGTCTGTATGTTCTGCTGCTACCTCCTTGTTCTGAATACAAACGGCACTTGTTGTCCAAGTTGTCCCCTTTTGCAAAGAGAAGCTGTCCAGAAATGCACCTCCTTTTCCCAAGGCACAACTTACCCCTTAATGAGGGGGTTTGTTGTATCAGGATTCTGCTGTGCAAGTTGCGTTCTCCATTGTTGATCTGATTATGTGCCCTATAATCCCTATTAGTTTATAACAAAATACAACTGTGACATATTTTGTGAGTATGCAGTACTCAAATTTGGAAGAGAAGCTTAATCGGCTCTCTCTGTGAAGATTAAGAACAAGAGGAGTGTATTTTCTGACACAAAATTGGTATTCCATATCTGATAGAAATTCTATGGCATTGAACTGAAGTCAGGAGTGGAGGGAACTTCATGGCAGTCCTGGAGGTAGTGAGTCCGGCCCTCTGATGTCACATGAAACGCGAACAAGTTTCCATGTGCATCTAACACAGCTACCCACAGCTGCCTTTCTTCATGTAGTCTTCTAAGAAAAAGGCCTCTATTTTTCTGAGCATTTTTATGGCCCTGATTGCTCTAACATTTTGTCTGCAGACTTCTAGGTTTTCACAGTTTTTTTTTTTCCTAGCAACCTTGCCAGCTTGGAAAGTCGTCATCTCACATTTGTTCAGCTGCAGTACAGAAAGAATTTTTTGAATTATGGGGGGGGGATGTCAGCATTACAACAGATTAAAAAGTGCACATTTTATTTATTTTTATTTTGACATGAGGTTAGGTCCCAGGGCAAAACAACTGCAGTGCACGGAGGTACCAACTCTCCTGTCTTGATGCAGTTCCTGGCATTTTTTAGTCAGTGGCTGTAGCTCTGTCTGGTTCTTTTGTGAATGTGTATTTTACTTCCGAGTCTGGTTTTATTTTCTCTTTAGTCTTCAATAATGTAGTGATTTCAGAACAGCAGATCAAATTTTCATCTTTTACTCCAGAACAATTTTTACACATTGAATCCCTCCACCACTGTAGTAGAATAACAGTTTCAGATTCACGAAAATGTCATTTGAAATTTGAGGTAATGTTTGGCAAACTTTGTTTTAAATTACACTATAACACATACTAATGTTTATTTTAAAATGCACAACCAAAACACCATTTTCCCCACCCTCTGCCCTCCTCATTCCACACAGTAATTTAATGGATCAGTAGGAGTTTTAAATAGAAATAGCTCTGTATTTTGTTGCGTGGCAAGCTTGGTGTCAGGAGATATTTTGGAACTCAAAGGAATCATGGCTGGTGTTATAGCAGTTACTTTATTTTTGCTGTGCTTCTCTAGCTTTGCAGTATACGGCCACCAGATGCAAAGGGACAGGTTGTGATAAATCTTTAATAACAGTCTTATTTAATATTGCAGAACAAAAAACTAGTGTAGGAATGGCAGAGATGTTACTGGCATATATTCATAGCATCAAGGTGTGTTCCTGAACTGCATGAGTTTTCATTTTGGCACAAAAAAATGAAATCTCTGTCATTTGAAGTGTTGCTCTTGTTAACTACTGAGTTATGCAGCTTCTTTTGATATATTTTAAAAGCTTTATATTATTTTAATTTCTAGTTAGAAAGTTCCAAGCAAGCATAGAATTTTGTTGTTATTGTGGAAAAAAAACCCAACAGACAAACTCTCACATGACAAAGCAGAGTATGAAATTATTATTTTCATCCTGTAAAAGTGAGTCTGAAACATAGTACAAATTAGTGGTCTGTTAGCGGTCCTACCATGGGTTTAGCAAAGACAGAAAATGAATGTTAATCTCCTGACTCTTAGTTTAGTGCTGCAAGTATAAATCTAGCTTTCCTTTTCAACCCAAGCTCAGTAGGAGTTAAGGATGTGAGCACGCTGGAAGACCTCATCTTCACAAGACCTGGCACTTCGGGCAGTTACTGTTCAGCAATTACAGCTGCAGGAGAGGCCATCACAATTCTTCATGGGGTTTTCAGTCCATGGGGGTGAGCTACCACAACTTGCAAGCCAAGCAGTCTCCTTGGCAAGCTTTTAAAGTAGACCTATTTCATTCATTGATTATGAGATGACCACCAAGAGGCCATATTATGGGAGAGATGAGGCTGTGGGAAAGGCAACACAGATCTCTACGAACTCTGCTGCATTATTTGCACAAATCACAAAATACTCTCTTAAAATAAGCAAAAAGGTCAGTGAGATAATGAAGGATTTCTCTACCTGCGCACCAGCATCTGTGTTCCTTTAACAAGGAAATAAGCAGGGAGGTATGGGTGTGCAGCTAGCCTTAGCTCGCTTCCAGAGCCAAAATACACGTGAACTGGCAAAGGAGAGAGCAATGCTAGTGATTGAGAATAGTGACAGAGGATGTGAGACTACATACATGTGAAAGAGCTGTGAAGGAGCTAACAGAGAAGTTTAACTGAGTGGATGTTGTACATACCTGACAGATGAGGTCAAATCTGCAAACTCAGCAGAGATGAGAGAAATCCATATTAACACTGGAGACTTCTAAATTGTTCTTAGGGTAACTCACTGCCAGATGGTGAGTTTCTCGAAAACTTTTGCTGCTGCTTTTTATTCCCCGCCCCCCCCCGATGAAAACTGAGCCCTTGTTGAAATTTTGATCTTATGGTGAGTGTTGAATGCTTTGGAAGTGCTGACCGTGGGTCGGATCAAAATCTGGTCATTTCTTCCAAGTCTGAATTCTTTCCTTGGCAGCAGCCGTCCTTTGGGGCAGAGCTGGCTTGCTTTCTTCCCTCCCATCATGCTGGTATAGCTGCCTTTCTGCATTAAAGGACTTTTTTTAAGGGCATTGATAGGCTGCTGTTCCCATCCTACAGGACTGATGCCGTTCAGTTAGTCTAAAGATCAAAACCTATTTTTTTTCCCCGGCCTTTCCCACGTACTCTTATCAATAGAGATCTCATCACACAGGTCCGCCCCCCCCAGCAACATTCTGCTTCTACAGCAGGAGAGAGGTGATTAAAGACAAAACCCAAATAAACCAAAGAAAGCAACACCAAATCCTTTGCTCCCAGACCTTGCTGCTTTTCGGGACTGTATGTTTTGGGACTTTGTGAATAAGAGAGGAAGGGCAATTTTGGATTAAAAGAAAGAAGTCAGCTGTTCGGCTGACTAAAATAGTGCCAAAGCAAGCAGATGAAAAGGTAAACAGAAGAAAGGAAGAATAGGTGCAATTAACAAGTAGAAGTAACAAATCATGGGAACAGGAGATTAGAGGAGCTTGCTGGAAGCGAGCTCAGAAAGGATTTTGGCACCCAAAAATAAGGCTTGATTTTCAGCATTACTTTCCCTTGCATTTGGGGAGCAGGTTTGCCCTCATGGCACCTTGTGAAATAATTACTGGAGGTTACTTAGAAATTAAGATCACATCGAAGGTGTAGCATTGCTCACACACTAAGGAAAGGTATTCTATCGAAGAGGCTCCCAGGGTGGAGTGCAACTGGTATGCAAGGAAACCATTCCACGGTGGTTTCCTGGACAACATGGCCTGTGAACAGCACGAGGAGCGGAGTGGAGTGAAGATTCTGCAGCCAGGCTCTGTGAGATCACTGCAGAGATGGCAATTTGATGGTACCACAGAACTGATAAGCTGCCTGTTTTGCTACCTTGGGCCAACAGTCTGTCATTTTCTGACAGTGTTGTCCTGTGTGCAAACTTTGTTTGTTATAATGTCATTATACTACCAAAGCACACCTCTGTCCCAAAGGCTACCTGCCTCCAAAGTGCGATCCCTCCCTGAATTTTCTTCAGCTATACATTTAAAAGTAAAGCAAGATAATTTTACACCTGTTATAATAAAGGTATTTATGACTAGAGTCACTCAAGCTCCACCTGGAAGATAAAAAAATAATATAAAAATGGCATGAGAAAGAGGGAATGTTAGGGAAGGCATCATCATGGACAAGTCAGGGAAGAAACCATCTCAGACTATCTCTGAGTCCTGGGGTCAGTTGCCGTGCTGAGCCTCTCTTCCCTCCCTGTACAGGCGCTTTTGGGTAAGGTCTGGACTTTCTGAGTACTTTCCTGGGGAAGCTTAGAAATGTCTCTAGACCTTCTCCTTTTAACACATTTTTTTGCACGTGCTTTTATTGATCACCGGCAATCCAGAAGAACCTGTGCTGTCGCTTTTAATAAGCTGCTGTATTCAGGTAGCTAGCTGCAGAAGGCTCGCATTGGGCACTGCCAGCTACTGATAGTGTGAGACTGGAGCGTGACTAAACGGGGAGCGCAGAGCTATTGGTGAATATGGAGCTGCCAGAGTTCAAATACATTGAACACAACCAGCCTAATAGTGCCAAATTGGGACATCACGTGGAATCTAAACCTGGTCGCCCCCAGCCCCTCTGATATCTGAGCACTGGAAGGTGAGGGGGTTTATATTCTATCGAATTACTTTACCTTTTTAGGCGACACAGCTTCCTGGCCCACCAGCAGTGACTGGACATGAAACATGAAACCAGCTACAGCAACACCAGGTTCCTGCTCATGTCAGATTAGGCAAGAGAAGGTGGGATTTACAAGCTGCTTCTGTTAGTGTGTCACCAAAATCAACACTTTCAGAAGACCTTACTCTTCTAAGGGGTGGACCTTTTGAAAATAATCTTAAAGTGGCACATGAACTGTTTTGAAAGTAGCTGGTCACCATCTTGTCAAATACACGTTCTTGAAGACTGGTCTGAACAGGCTGTAGGCTCATGGTCATTTTGTCCCAGTAAAGCTGTTTGGTACTGGTTTTGGAAACCAGTATTCATTATAGACTTTATGTTCTGAGTCTCGTGTATTTATATACCAGACTTTTGTCTGTAGATTCTTGGAAATACTTTGAAGTCCTTCTGTGACATCAATAATGTGGAGACCCATGTTCGCTGTGTTCTCAGTTTGGTGCATCCTGGTCAACAGAAATAAAAATATGGTTGTGCTGACAGTTAGCAACATAACCTCAGCGTGGTACACAGCCATCTAACTGGGCTATTCTTCTTTCCTGAAAGGTGTGCTGAATCAAATATTGGCTTTAGTCTGCTGGATTCAATCCCTTCTTTTTTTCTGGGAGAGGAAATTGTTGACTTTCACTTGTGAGTTTAATTGCCTTTGATAGAATAGTTGTAACTCTGTTTTCTTGCCAAGATGCCTTTTTTGCATATACTTTATAAACTTAAAGCCAAGTATATCAACCGGGGTTGTACTGAGTGCCTCAGCACAATTGGTATCATGCAGCAGGGAAGGCTTACAGCAGGACAGAGCTGGAGCCTGGTCTTCCTGCTGATAGTGCCTTATCTGGAGGGAATGTGAAAGATAGAGGAGAAAAGGATTAAGGAAAAAAAATGAGAAAATAGCTTGCTGGGCTACAAGTGAGAAGACAGTAGCAGAAGGGCTCACCAGTGGAGCCAGTGGCCAGAATCCACTTTCATAAGGCTCAGACCCGTTTTCACTGTATTTCAATCCAGCATAGAGATCTGAACACCTTGTTAGGTATAACTCTGTAGATGCAAGGGAAGCAATTTTCTTTAATGGGGTAAACTGCAAATAGAAATAATTTGTCTTTTTGGTGGATCCTTAATGTTCTGCCTTCCAAAGAGTCTTTTCATACTTCTGCTAGGATATATAGCTGATTCTTACCCCTGGAAACCCAGAATTGGGAGTCTGATGTCACCATCTCTGCTGTTCTTTCTGTATTCAGTTTCCTACCTTTTCAGATGTTTCCATCCTGTCCGTCTCCACATACTTCTTATTAAAATAATTCTTTGTGAAGTGACAGGCACATATGAAGACCTGAAAATGAGAGCCAGCTGAGGATGACTGAAGGTGCTGATAAAAGGCAATCAGCTGGAGAGAGCAAAGCTTGAGGCATCAGATGTGATCTGTCTGGCATGTTCCTAATTAGCATGTGCCTTCAGGCAGGCAGCCGGGCAAGAGCTGGAAGTTCAATGAGCAAGTGCATTTGGTTTCTCTGCGCTACTTTTTGTGCACAGGAAGAAAAGGTGGAAAAAAACATTCTCTAGGATCAGCAACAGGACCCTGAAAGGCTTGACTGGAGTAGTGAAGCAGATAATACGGTAATTAGAACTGTGAAAAGTTGACAAAGCACTAAACCAAGATGAATTGCATCCCTAAATGCTACAGGAAATGGATGAGGAACTACAGCAGCCTTCCCAAATGAACTTGTAACGTGGAACCCTCATTAATGCTAACAGGAGTTGCATGTATGCCACAGGAAGACTTTCTGTCCCTTTGAATTGCAGAGCTTCCAACGGGCTGGGAGGGGCGTGAGCATACTTTTCACAGTTTACAAGGAAAACAAGAAGGAGTAGAAATAATATAGATGTCTTTCCTAGCAATGAGGAAAACTAGGAAGGGAGGAAGTTGCTTGAAGTTGGTGACGAGATTTATTTGCCAGGAGTGGTAGATCTACCATTGAAGTAGCTAAAAGTCAACAGCTAAGTAAAAAATGTTTTCATTCCAAATCTATATCCAATTGGCAGCTATTCAGTTAGCATCTGTGTCATTTGCGTTCTTGTGAGCAGGGTCTGTCTCGCAGCGTGTTTGCGTTGGACCTCGCTGGAGACAGCACTGAGCGTGGCACGGCTTTCAAGGCACAGCTGTGGTACAAGTAATAACAATCCTATCCATCCTTGTAGCTTTTCCTGACATGCTTTTGGTCTGAGGCAGCCCTCCCTTCCTGCCCATCACCTTGCCATGATTTGATATAAAAACAACAACAAAAAAAGCTATAAAAGCAACCTGGAAAAAATTTATCTGTGGAGATGCTGCCACTTGCTGCCTTTAAACAAGGGTAACAAGGGGAACACAGGAGTCCTTTGTTGGAGTCAGAATCCATACTCCATTTTTGTCTTCCCCTAAAATAGTTTATATACTTGTTAAAATACATAGGTTTTGCAAATGATGCAGAGGAGAGCATTGGGGTTTTTTTTGTTTTCTTGTAAATAAGTCCTTAAAACTAATAAGGTAGTTTCTGTTTGGAAAAAAATGAGAAAGTTTCTTTAGGTTGTTTGGGTTTTTTAAAATCATGTGTTTTATTTTCCTTACATTTGTAATATAAGCACTGCTTTATATAAAACTGCAAGACTGGGCTACACTTCAGTTCTCTGTACATATCTCACATTTGGACATTACTTCTCTGTCAGTACCTTCTGAGGTTTTTTAGATGGTGGTTAAGAATGTGATTTGTTTAGTATGAAGATAATCCTGAAAGAAAATAGAGTAAGGATAACATGTAGGTATTTCCTACTGACATAAGACATTTTGATATAGAAATGCCCTCATGGATGTATGTTCTTTTCTCATGACCTGATCTGACTAGTTTTTGGTGTAGTAAAATTGCCTTAGACTCTTCTGAAAATACCGGATACCTTCTGTAAGGCAGAATGAGTGAAAGGTTTTGCATTCTGGTGTTATAAAAGTTAATTCAGCCTCATTAAGATGAATTGAAAGATTCCCATTGATTTCAGTGGAGTTGAATCAGACTCATATCCTCAATTTAATGAAAAACATTATCCACGTGACTCTCATTAACTCTGTTTGCAAAACAGACAGCAAGATATGACTCTAGATTTCTTCCGAGACATACTATGATGATGATGATGATTATCCTGTGGCGCAGACAAATGTACCTTGTACTTAGAAGAGAATAATTTACTGCCTGAATTTTACCATGTATTTTTTCCCCATTACAACTCTTTCTTCTTAGGCTTGTTTCATGCGGTCAAAGCAGCTTCGGGGCGGCTGCTCTAGAGACCCCATGTGAAAATGCAGATGGTGAGATGTTAATGCAACCATTGTTTTGGGGGTCAGAGCATCTCCCTGGCAAAGGGTTGTGCTGCTGTGGGTTGCAGTAAAAGACAAATGAGTCACCTGTTGGATTTTATTTTTAAAATTTTCTTATCAGAAGAGTGACCAATGTGCACTTTTGGGAAAGCTACTGTAATACTGCATTGTGATTTTTGTTTAGCGGATGGAAATCTCATTTCCTTACACTTTTTTTTTTAACCTTGAAAGCTCATTTACAAATTGTAACTTACAACAGGAGGGCAAAATGCCAAAGCATAATCAACTAACACAAAAGAAATTAAATTTGGGCAGGCTATCTGAAGAACCTAGTCCTATTGAAATTCATGGTGGGATTCCCCTTGGTGTCAAAGGTGCTGGATTTTTTACCTCTGGTTTCACTTGTTCCTTCAGATGTGAAGTTACAGTACAGCCTAAGCCTCATTATATTTGAGGTTTTGTTTAAAAGTCCTAGTTTCTGTAGTCCTATAATTATGCCAGTCAGATTTTTGCTTGTTTTGAGAAAAGAATTGGTGAAAAGAAAACTTTTGAATAGTTAAAAAGATCAAGAGCAAGTAACAGAGAAGCTTAAGTGCATCACGTTAAACAAGCACACATAAGCTTGTTTAAAGATTTTTCTTGGATCACTGGACACAACTATAAAATATATCATGCAGATGGAGCTCTGGATGTGGTTTTTTTGGTGGTCGTGGAGAATACCCAAACCTTTTTTTTTTGTACGTTTTTTCAGCTAATTTAAATTACATTCTGCAAAGTTTAGAAGATGTGACTTGCCAATTTTAAATACCGAGTTACTATTCCAACAAGATTAAATATCTTTGAAGATGACAGAATCAACCAACACTGTAGGTCTACTGAACTCAGTCAGTCTAATACACACACACAAGCCCCACTGTTGTTTCTTTTTTTTTTTCCTTCTGTAAGTGTCACAGGATTTCTCAATTTATTTCTTCAAAGGGAGGAGATATGATATGGGTTGCATGTCCCTGTTTAGTATTTTGAAGTGGTTGCCAAATGTTCTCTTCAAAGGTGACATATTTTAAGGAATTTCATGCGTGTTTGCTTTTTTTAATGTTCTTTTCCTCTGGGGCTTTTGTTTGTTTGGTTTTGGGTCTTCTGGTGTGTGTGAGGAGGAGTGGGTTTGGAGGAGTGGAAGGGGGTTGTTTATTTTTCTTCTTTACCACAAAATGAAATAACTTCCTCTTCTCCCTTGTGGCTAAAAAGCAAGCTATCAAAGGCTAGGAGAAGTTGAAGCTGATGGTCCATGACATGCACCATTGGTTCAAACAACCCAAAAGTATTTTTTCATACACGTTTTTAACCACATGTGCAATTCAGAATTAACTCCCAAATTATTTTGGCTTGTCTGGTCACGGGAGCACAAACATGTTTTCCTTTTTTCAGGATTCACCTACAGCCACATGCTCTCAGTTGCTCTACATTGCTAAAGGCAAATTCAGATGCTGCTAGCAAGATATTTGTGAGGAAATACATACTAATTCTGCAAAATAGCAACAGAAAGGAAACAAGCTACTTTAAAGAAGCAGAAAGCTTTTCTTATAGAAAATATTCAGTTAACATTAAAAGAGAATGTCTCCCTAAGATCTTTATTTAAAATGGAAATCTGCTTTTTCCTTAACCTACTGGTTTTCCAAGTGAATGTTCTGAAATAAACTTCATTTTCTTCTTGCTGCAAACCCCTCAAGTATGTAGAAATTGCAGGAGCGGGCGGGTACAGGAGGTTGCCTTTCCACAGGCTTAGCTTTCCATCTCCAGCTCATGTGTGCTAATCAGTTAAAAGAGGTGCTTGCTGTACCTGAATGTGTAATGGCATGCTAGATAAACATAAGGAACAGCATTACCGTCAGAGTGAACGTACCGAGCCTGAAATAACTGTACATTTGGCTTAGTGAGAGGAAGGGAGTTTTTATTTGCATGAAGGGTCATTTGTGAAATCCTACCTTGTGCACATGAATCCCACATGGGCTCTGTGCAGCCAAAATTGCTGGCGAGGAACCTTACTGTGGTGTATCGAGGGACGTGAACAGTTGCCAGCGAGTCTGTTTGGCTGCTGTAGCTACTTTGAAGTGAAATGGTACCTCAGAGCATCACCACCCAAATGGAAACTACAGCTTCTTAAGGGTCTCCTTTTGGAAAAATACAACAGCAGAACAACCCCACCGCAACAGAGCTACCGCTACAAAGCTTCCTAAAGTCAGCAAAGGCAGAGCAGATGTCAAAAGGTCTGTTCACTGGGGACAAGAGAGGTCTCTTGCCCACATTCAGGCATTGGGAGGGATTGGTCCTGGAATAGGGACAGTCCCTGAGTAACCTGGTGAGGATGGAGGGGTGAAGCAGGTCCCCAGCTGCTGACTGTGTGGAGCAGATGAGCTGTGCCTTGCTCACAGCTCAGCCCTAGGGGACCCTTCTGCTTTCATGGGATGGGAGTCTTTCTGTCCCTCTGAGCACATGTACTGCCAGCCTGACCACTTACACTGGACAGTCCAGAATTTGGACTATTAGGAGAGGAAACTACAGAGAGGAAGTGGCAAATAGATGGGAGCAGGAACTCCAGATTGCGATCTGTAACATTGTGTGCTCCCACAGACCCTCAGCGTAGCTCTGCAGAGTGCCAGGCTCTTCATTTCAACAAATGCCTCTTTCTAAAATTCTCATGGTACCTTTGGAGGTATTTTAGACCCTACTCATACATAGACTGACACAGCATCTAGCATTAAATTATGTAACTATATGCTTAGTATTATGCTTATGTTTAGTACTGACTTACAGCTGTTCTTGTATTTGTTCAGACGAGAATGGTCCTAGAAGTAACACTTCTGTTGCTGATTTTGGAGCAGATTTTAACAAATACCTGAAGTGGCAGAAATAGAAATTTGGTCTTAAAAATCTCTTCCTTTCTTGCCTACCACTGCATGCTCAGAGCCTTGTGCTGTGTTAGCAGGGTGCTGAGGGGAAGGCAGCTGTTAGCTGTGGCAATTAGCTACTGTAATGACTTCTAGCTTTCCGCTTAAGGAGCGTATGGTTGAAAGTGTTGGCTAAATGGCTTTGAAAATTCAAACCCAATGGACTCCAGTGGGAATTAGCACTCTTCTCATCGCTGTTTTTGCACATTGCAAAAGCTGCTGCTTGGCCGCTGCGCGTGAGTGATGGCCTTTCACTTTGAACTGGTGTGCTTGGCTCACGAATGACGTCTCCACCTGTGCTCAGATGGCTGAGCTTCCAGACAGGACTTGCCTCGGGCTTAATTCAGTCCTGCCAGAAGCAGTCAGGATGTTGTGCGCAGCCTTCCCTTAACCCCCACAGGCAGCAGCTGAACCCACAAACCAGTGCCGTGTGGGGACAGAGGACAGCAGTGAGCGGCAGTCACTAACTCAG
>WUAM01000423.1:4099590-4116083 GCA_024336885.1 Actenoides hombroni | reverse complement strand
AGTCATATATTTATCACTGAAATAAATATATAAAATATAAAAATATGTAAAAATAATAACAATAATAATATAAGAATAATACTAGTAATAACAACATAAAGTGAAGAAGATAACGAAAAGAAAAACAAGTGGTGTACGATGTAATTGCTCACCACATGCTGACTGATGCCTGAGCAGTGATCTGCCTCTCCCAACCAACTCCCCCCACTTTATGTATTAGACATGATGCCATATGGTATTGAATATTCCTTTGGCCAGTTTGGGTCAGCTGTCCTGGCTGTGTCCTCCTGCAAATTCTTGTGCCTCTCCAGCCTTTTTTCTGGCAGGCCATGTGAATGTGAAAAATCCTTGACTTAGTGTGAACACCGTGGAGCAACATCTAAAAACACCACTGTGTTATCAACATTATTCTCACACTAAATCCAAAACACAGCACTGTAGCAACTACTAGGAAGAAAATTATCCCAGAAGAAACCAGAACAGACACCTATACTGTGGAGGGGTATGATATAAATAGAGGTCCATGAGCTATTCTATTGCAAAGAGAGAAAACAAGTCTGACTCCACTCCAAGCCAAATAAAAATTGGATAGAAATTTTACAACACAAAAATATTTCCTCAGCATTAAGACACATCCAGGAGATGAGGATGTATAAGAAAATTAATATACAGCTCTCAAAAAGTGACCTTGTGCTGTATGCAGTCATCATGATTTGTTTATTTGTCCTAGCAGTGCAAGGTATCAGATCCAGGAAATGTCACTATGAAATACCAGATTATGGAATAGAGGTGGTTTGTAACTATCCCTTCCAAGAAACTGTAAGACACCTAGGAGGACCAGTGAAATCAGAGCAGAGGTATAGCAGCCATGAAAAAGTGTAGTACATGTTCTTAAAGCAATAGATACAGCTTTACAATGTGTAGGTATTAACTCCAGGACTAAAGAGGAGCTTAGTCGTGTTTGGCCTTTCTATGATCAAAATAACTAGTTCTCCTAAAATCTAAGATACTTGTATATTGCTGGTAAAAATGTTACATGTTCCAGAAGAGAATCTAAAAACAGTAATTATCTTGTCAGAAATACAGGTTTCAGAGAAATGAGTGCCAGTACATGTTGATTCTGTTGAAAAATATCCAAAATCTACCGTGCAATTGGTACAAAAATAGGCAGTTCGGAAGTGAGGCATTAACAGTTTGTGACTCATCTGTGCTCTTTGAGAGGTCAGAGTGTGTGGGACAGAACTGTCCGTGGGTTTTGTTTCGTCTTGGAAGGAATGGAGCCACAGGACATGATCAGCTGACGCAATAACACAAATAATCTCCCAGACTTCATTAACAATTACATACTACAAAGAGACAATGTCAGTATAGATGAAAAGCCACTGAAATCTGGAAGAGGCAGATCACCAAAGCTGGCACATACATGTCATTGTAACTTTCTACTTCAGCTTGATTTGCTATATTTCATTAGTATTACAGCACTTTGAAAAGGGAACACACCAATGAATAGCTGGACAACAAAGAAGGTTTTATGACTCCGTTGAGATGTTAATGTAAGACAGATATGTCAAGAAAGTCAAAAAGTGATGAAGAACATCTACCAGTTGCCTAAAAATATGTATGCAGCCAAAGTGTGGTCTAACCTACTTAGATATAGGACATAATATACACATTTCTTCGGTAAGTGTGAGAACATCATTGGTGCTGTCAACTCAGTGACCAAACGCTCTTCAAAATCTTTTGGCTTCTAAGAACAATTTTGTTAATAATCTTCCTCAGTATCACTTTACTGAGTTTAATGAGTCCATCAGCAACCCATTTGAACATGACACATTTTGTATTCTCTAACAATCTTTCACACAATACCACCCTGCAATGGGAAGACCACAAATGAAATATCAGTCGCTATTTCCTTTTTCTAGTTCAAATCGCTATCTGAGGTACAGGAGACTCACATGAACAGGCTATAAACTCAATAAATCACTTTGGGTGATTAATTTTGCAGAATGACATTGCAATTTGCATTTATGACCTCCTTGTGATTATTAAGATTAAGAATGTCCTATAAAGACACAGAACAAAATAATATTTCTCTGTCTTCATAGTTCAGATGATCCAGGAACTACAAACATTCAAAGGAGATATGACTATTTGAGAAAAATGTTATGTAGTTTTGCATAGGTTTCATATGCAGGTGATGTGAGCCCACAAATACAAAAGTAGTGGAGGATTGTAAAATATACCAAATGAATCTTAAGTTTTCAATCTTAATTAGGTCTGACATTTTGTTACAGCAATCCTACAACAGTGACAAAGAACTTATAATTCCTGAATATAAAAAATGTACATATTCTTTTTCTGTATGTGCTGAAATGCTCAATTTCACCAGAAAATGCATTTCATAATTCATTAATGAGTGTGCATAAATGCTACTCAATTACCTGCCACTACAGAGATTGCTTTCCAAGACTTTAATTTGAAACACATGACAAGCATTCTCTGAGGAAACAGGGAAATGGGAAAAGCCAGGAAAATGGAAGATCTGTTCTTTAAAGTGTAACACTCTAAGAAGCATTGCTGAGCATGACGAAATTCTTTGGCATGTAACATTTGTGCAGTAGAACTCTTCAAGGGAAGGTTATTTTGTCCCTTGTAGCCTGTGGTTTTATAACACTTAAGGCAAATTAATGTATTCCACTGTGGAAAGTCAATAGAATAGGTGAGGAGCTCCAGCTGCCTTATTTAAATGCCTTAAGTTGTGTTTGTGAATCACAGAATGTTAAGGGTTGGAAAGGACCTCGAAAGATCATCTAGTCCAATCCCCCTGCCAGAGCAGGATCACCTAGAGCAAGTCACATAGGACTGCGTCCAGGTGGGTTTTAAATGTCTCCAGAGAAGGAGACTCCACAATTCCTCTGGGCAGCCTGTTCCAGAGCTCTGTGACCCTCACAGTGAAAAAGTTTTTCCTTATGTTTCTGTGGAACCTCTTATGCTCCAGCTTACACTCGTTGCCCCTGGTCCTATCACTGGACATAACAGAGCAGAGCCTGGCTCCATCCTCCTGACACTCGCCCATTACGTATTTATAAACATTGAGCAAGGTATAAACAATTGTCTGAACACTGCCTCTCTCTTTATTTGCTGGGGGGAAATTACTTAAAGGCATTGCTTTGTTGAAGCTTAGAAGCCTTCTGGTCTGATAATCTGGCTGTGGTCGAACTGCAAAGGAAATGGAGAGAATAGTGCATAATGTCTGGATCCTGTCCCCAGGTGCAATGCTAGCTTGCATCAACAACCCAAATATTAGCTCTGTGATCAGGCAAGTGGATTAGAAACCAGGTCATTATGGAGTCAGTGCAAGTATAAGTTGTAGCTGACAATCCCATCATGGTAATATTTTGATAGACATTATTAGTGTGCCAGCTGAGAACTTGGAGGCAGATGGAGAGCATTAATGGGTAGCATGCAGTCATCCAGCAAAGTAGCAGCAACTTCTGAATGGAAAATGACAACACATAATCCATTTGTCTGAATTGCCCAGCATATGGGAACATCTGACAGCGCAGTGAAGACATGATGTCATTTTCCCTAGAGAAGGTGCTTGCAGAATGTGCTGCAGCTCTTGCATTCGGTATCTCTTCTGCTCCTCTGTGTAAATGTCTCATGTATTCTGGGGCATATGGTAAAGCACGTACGTGTCTTCAGATCTTTACTTACCTACCACCTCTTCTCTATATCCTGTCTTAGACTTTTCCTCCTTGTTGTCTTTTAACTTTAGTCTTTAATTATTTAATCCCGTCATTTTAAAATGCATCATCTTTGTTTCTTAATCTTTTAGTTGACAGTGCTTTGAGTTCCCCCTTTTCTTTCAGAAAGGAAAACCATTCATTTGCATTGTGAATATAAAAAAAATACGACTTACGGATAACACAAAAGGAGAACTTATTGGAAGAAACATTGCAACTTTCTTTTAAAATTCCTTCATTTGTATTTCAGTATTGATATGAAATGGTATCATAAATTATACTGATTTCTTTTTTTCCGCAACCTTTTTTCTTTTCTTGCCCACACAGAGCATTTAATAAAAGAAAAGAAAATGTCACTGAATCTGTGAAAGTGTCTATATATATTTGTCAGAAAAATGCAGTAGAGTGGCATTATGTTCAGGACCCAGTCAGAGTGGTAATTATTCTTTCAGCAGTTTAAGACTGTACTTGTTCCCTGCATTTTAAGTGGCTGCCAGAGAACAAGGCACCGCAAATTGATTAAATATTAATTGTGACATTGAAAATTTCTGTCTCGTATTGTTTGGCTGCATTGATCCGTAACCTGCATTTAAACAGTGTGATGCAACTGCTTAAATGTGATTAAAGTATTCAAGGCGGCATTTTATGTGAAGTCCGTCTACATCTATAAGGAAAAATGTATTTTTACCTTTAAGTGCGCCTTGGGAAATGGTTCAATGTTAGCTCTGCACACAGAAGTAACAGTGAGGTCAAAGGAAAATTTCCATACTACAGGATCTTGTAGCTTAGTGGACATTTTGTGGGTGAAGCCCTGATAATTTTAACAGAAGGATATTATTTTGATAAAGAGTATGGGTCAGTGCAAGACTTGCGTGATAAAAAATACATAGATTGCCTAGGTGTGTCTCTGCTGGACACATACTTCCCCTTTCATTTAAAGAAATTCTGCACGTGCTCAGTTATTCCAGTGAAGGGCATGATGCAGACGCGTGGGCCCCGTCTATAGCACACTGCAGGCAGGTCTCTTTAGGCAGTGTGGATCCATATGGATGGTCCCCTTACTCTTCCATGGTGGCTGCTGTCAACCACTGACCATGTCAGCGGGCTGCAGCTGTACAACTCTTGCTCCATCTATTGCTGAGGCATAATGCCCAGGCTCTCGAAGGGCCTTTTGGATTAATTTTTGATGTGTACTTTTCAGAAGTCGTCAAACTGCATATTTAAACTATAGCAATCATTGGTAATCAGTTTACTATGGATTTTAATACAGTTTTCCCTTCTAGTGCAGTAAAAATACTCTTAATTTGATTGTCCCATCAAAAAAGCTTTCCTCTCCTTCAGTTTTATTTTGTACATTTTTAATTACTTCCCATTTCAAAGTGCATGGTTTTGTTTTAATGTACTACTGGGGAACTTCTTCTGTCCTAAAAACATTAGTTGTTTTAATATTGAAGTGTTTCAGCTGCTGTATTTCCACCACTGGAGATTAAGAAATTTCCCCAGTTTTGTCATGTTGCATACTTGGAAAATATTTACCTCGAGCTGTTTTTCCTGTGTTATTTTCTGTTCTGAGGCATTTCACATGATGATGGGAGTCTGTGTTTTGTGAATTTTAAAATGCTTTGTGAAGATTCATTTGGAAGCTCCGAGACTTTTTCTAACTGTAGGAAAAACGGTAGATACGCGTATGTGTGCATGTGTACATTTTTCATATACTTCAATCTTTTTGATTTCACATTTAATAATTACACAGGCTAAGGGCACAATGTAGTTGTAAGAAAAGAAGTGCTTACTTGACAGTATCACCAGCTGAAGTGCCGACCCTTCAGCCGCGCGGTCCCTGACCTCCTGCTTGACCAAGGTACCTCCTGTTCTGCAGCCACAGCTCCCTTACCCAGAGCATCTCACCAAACCCTTATTCCCAGTATTCCACTGGTTTACTTCCATCCTTTTTCCACTTGGTTAAGCTACTCTTTGTAATTTCATGGTTGAAGTCTTAAAAGCCTGCCCTGTTACCTTGTTTGTCATCCACATTGCCTGAGTCTCACATTTATCCTCCCACATTCTCCCTAGCAATTATTTTGTACTGAGGCAATGCCTTTACAGTCAACTCACTCTTTTAAAACTGGCAACAAAATCCCTAGGTATTTCCCCCCCCCCAAGGTAGTTGTTTCTTTGAAGTCACTTTTCAGTTGTCACTGTCTGAAGCCAAGTGTATAGGTCTTTGTGGGGGTTAGTCCTGTAAACACAGATATAAAGGCTGTTTTCCCAGGGCTGAACGCTCCTACTTGATGGTACCGTGTTTGGCACCCTGGAAGATCGAGCACTTTGAACAGATTATCTGAAGGGGAGATGTCATGGTTTAAAGAGGAAAGCTGGGTTCTTAGCTCATGTGTTGTTTTTTTTACCAGACTTACATGGTGGTTTACAGCAGCTGAAAGTGCCAGGGAGGAACACGGCGCTGATAGAAAGCTGCACAGTTGATGTGGTTATTCTGATCTCTACTTGTTCCTCCTGGGTGTAATGAGGAGAGCATGACTGAGATGTTGCAGTTTGAGAGAGGGACAGGAAGGTCTCCAAGGTGACAGAAGAAAGCTTTACTGTGCCTCTTAACTGCATAGAAAGAGCACAGTTTAAATAGGGGCTGACCTTGTGAGATCTTTGCAGTGGCTGTATAAGCAAGGGGTACAGCAGAGTCAGGTCTGAGTATCTGTTTGAGAGTTAGAGGCCAGTTATCATGTATATTTGTAATACTTATCCTAAATATCCTCTATGTCCTGCAACATTGTATTTTCCATTGGAAAGGAAGCCATAATTTATCTTCATGAGCAATTTTATCCTTCTTTCTGCTTATTAACTTTTTTCCTCTGTTAATCTACTATTCATCACTGAAACATATTCTTGCAATCCTTGGTAATCACCTATTCATGACCCATCAGTCTAGTGGTCATTATTTTTTAATACTATTAATTTAAAGTTGATGTTATATCGATTCATCAACAGCTGGTTAGAAGTGATTCAATTCCACTGTTTCAACAGCATTTCCCAAACTTGCTGTGTTTGAATACAGTGCTGAATAGATGTAAGCAAATTCTTTGTGTGTGTTTGAAAACTGCTCAGTCACAGCAGCCTGTTCCTCAAAAGATCTCATTGCTATTAACTAATTACAAAGAGCTGTAAATACTCAGAGTGCTCCACAGACATACATGGAGCTTGGATTGCAAGCCAAAGCAAGAACAAGCCAAATTGTTGTGAATAGACCCAGCTCTTCCTTGTGTACGTTACATGGCACTCACTGCAAAGGTATATGACCATTTCCCAGGAGCTGCTGGGATTTACTCCCTCTGATGCAGCTGCATCTGCACCACTTCTGCATCTTCTTTTTGGATATGTGCCTCCATGATGGCACTGCTGGAGATTCTTGGATTTTTAGGCAAGAAGGTTTCATTGAAGACCCTGGCCTAAGCTGATGAGATTTAGGGGGAAGTCGAGAACATGCTGTTTCACATTGCCATGCTGCCTCTCTCTGTCTCCTCAAATGTTTTCTGTTGACCATTAATAAACTCCAGGATTTCTTCTAAATTACTATTTTGTGCAGCTTCTTGGTTTCCTAGTTATATATAATCTGTGAAAGTTAATACTCAGTAACTAAAACCTTGCTTTCTGGGATATGATTCTCACAGGTCAGTAGTGATACTGAAGTGTAATCTCAGTTTATACAGATGAAACACAGCTTCTGATTTTAAAAATAATATAAAAGAATAAACAGGCTTTCTGCTCTTCGTTTTCTTATCTCTTCTTTATTTAAATAATTCTGGTCATTGTCACCCAATGTTTTCACCTATGTGAATAATTTTTTTGTAGTGTGTCACAAAACTGCAAGCTTTTTGTAAAAAAACTATTCTTCTAATTTTAACTTTCATCTGCCATTTTCTCTGTTCTCTTTGAACAAAACCAAAATAATAATATAAAAAATAAATAAATTGGAGAGTAACAAAATTTGACAAAAAAAATCCTTGTCTAGCTCCTGTCCTCCCCACAGCCACGGGGCAGCGGCTGGGTGTTGCGAGATCCCTGCCCTGGGCTTTGCTGGGTTGCCTGATCCTGGTGCTGGAGCAGCTGGTGAGCTTCAGGCAGGGACCCAGATGGCACATGGCCAGCAGGAGGGGAGACACACGGGGTGGGGAGGAACCAGTGCAAGAGAGTGGTTTCTTTTGCACGGAGGCAAATCGTTAATTCCCACGAAGTGAATAGCTTTGCGATGCAGAAATAAGTTAGGCTCTGTGCTTTATGGACCTTTCTCTGAACTTTGTATTTCTTTGCCTGTCAGTGTTCTTCCATAACTACAGTGTTATATTCCATGTTTCCCTTTTGTTGTAGTAGTGAAATAGTGAAAACTGTGTTTCATGTGTGATCCAGAGGGTGGAGAGGAAGCCAGACAGGTTTGGCTGGGATCTTCCTGGCTCTGTGTGCTTTAGAAGTGACAAGCTGCAAGCGTCAGGGTGCCGCAAGGGCCAGGGGCTTGCTGGACAGTCAGGGCGAAGCCCCTGCGCTAGGACACTGGATACCTTCCTAGGGATGGGCCAAGGTCACACTGGAATGTCAGCCCCCATGCTGGGCAGGGCTGGAGATCAGTAGATCCTACAGCATCACAGCAGTGGGGACTAACGGCCCCAGGCTGGGCAGAAATGGCATTGTGGACCATAGATAATGAAAATTAAGGTATTCACTGAAATGTCCTGCTTTGCTTTTGCTCTACCAAACCCCTCATCAAATAAACTAAATAAAAAAGAAGCCTAAGTCTTGCCAAAACAGGATTTTATTGAATGTGGACGTGAGAGATTAATTTAGTGTTCCCAGGAGCTCAGAGCATGAGAATATCAGCAAATAAAACTGTAGTTTGGGATCCAAATTGAATGATGAACTTGCTCCCATATTAGCTTGTTTTAATTGAACTAAATGGTTTACCTGGTTTGCTTTCCGCATTACAGAATGCACAGTGTGATTTCTATTTTGTTCTCCTTTTTGGAGCCTGTTCATTTTTCTTTCTTCTTGAGGCGGTTGTAGGAGAAAAGGTGCTCATCAGCTCCAAGCCGAACAATGAGCTGGTTTTATTCCAGATGCTGAGTTACTGGTCAGAAGTCTTTGCAGTCAGTGGGAGGTCCAGGTTGCAGTACTGTAACCTCAGCCTAACCAGGGAGAGAGCCCATTACCATGCAGTCACTGTTTTTCAGTGCAGGGTAATGAGCATACCTTTGTCACTGACTATACTGGGTATGAAACTGCAGCTATCACACAGAAACTTCTATGCTGAACTAATCCTTCCTTCAGTTGGTTTTCATCTAGTTTTTTCCAAACATTTTTTTTTCCCAACCTCTTGGAAGAAAATATATGCAGGAGTACTTTAACACTCTTCTTCCCCTCCCACGCTGCCCAATTCTGCACCCTGAAAAGAAGTATTTTCTGGAGGTTTCTTTTCTGACTGCAAGACAAAAGGAAATTTTGCCCCCTTCTAAGCAGATGTAAAACTTTTGCTGTATCATCCATAGGCTAGGCTAAGGTCAAAAAAGAGTGGGCTCCTGTTTGTTCAGCCCAACTTGCTCACCCACATGATCATCCCTTTTCACTGCTTTCTGGGGAAGAAGGTTCTTTTAGAGCTCTGCCCTAATGTGTGACCCTGCTAAAGGTAGGAGGAAGACTGGGAAGAGACTATGAGTAAGAAGGGCAGTGCATTTTAGAGCGCAGCTGAGAAGCACTCTCTGATAAACATGAAACGCTTCCAACAAATTTCCTGACTTTTCCACTGGCATGTATGGGATAGCCTAGAAATGGCAGCTTGAGCTGCAAATTGAGGACATTTGAAAAAATGTTGCCTTAGAGACGGTAGTGCGTGCTGTGTATAAGATTGAATTAGCCTTCCTTTCTAGACTGCTGTTTGTGGATTATGCTTTAACGGCTCAATCCTACAAGCTACTGAGCAAATCTGATTTTATCCACTTACAGACAGGCTTTGCTTTAGTGTGCGCGTGGTCTCCAGAAGAATAGAGCTGTTTGCACACTCCCCTGTAAGCTTCTATGGAGGTAGTTTTTTGAGCTACTTAAGGCCTGAACTTTGAGCTGTGCAACTGAAGTGCTTTAGTTATTTACCTCTCCTGTCACTCCCTTCCTCCTGTCCAAAGGGAAATAGAGCTGCCTCACTGCACATGGAGACATATAATATGATGCTGAGTTAAACAGTAAGTCTTGATTACTATTATTTCTAGTACTTTCTGAAATATTTTAATCAGTTACCTGCACAGCAGTCCCACGATCAAGCGGGTAACAGTTGCATCTCTCATGGCTTTCTTTGCATGCATCTATTTCATAGGGCTTCCCTCCTCTGCTTGGGATGGTTTGTGATTCTCGAGACATCAGTTAACGTGTCTCTGCTGCCTTGACCTTAGTGGCTGTGGCTGGATACTGTCTTTGCCCGGAGGTTAAGGTCTGTAGTACCTTCTCTTCAGTCTGTCCCTTCTACTGCATGGGGCTTGCGGTCGTTTCAGTGCTACGTGGGGTACGTGGAGGCCAGTCTCTGGACAGACTTTCTGCAGGGTCTTGGTGCGTGTATCCTGAACGCCTCATGTAACACCACAATACTTGCCGTTTTGCACTGCCTGAGATTATAGTAGCAACTGAGTGATTTTGACTCATTTAGACTTATCTTATGAATAAAACACAAAGGGTATATTTTAGGAGATAGATTGGATAAGGCACCTGTCTGAATGCCTTCAGCCAACGGAGCTGTGCAGTCACAAAGGCTTATTTCTGCCTAGGACAACTCCAAAGCTTTTCTCCTGAGGAGCAGCACAAGTCCTTGCTTTTGTAGTTTGTGTTCACTGCTTCTCGCTTTGCTTTGTTTGAGGAGAAAAATTACTCCTTTCTCAACCCCTGTTAATTCAGTTTGTGTTTCATTTGTCTCTGCTTTTGTCTCTCTTTTAACATCAATACCTTTGGTCTACATCTTCAAGCGCACCAGCTGAGGCTCAAGAAAGGTTGGTAGTCAGCCGTAGTTTTGTGGAGGCTGCGGTCCTCCATGTATATGTTCCACTACAGTGTCTGTCGTCAGAAACCTCAGTGAGGTTTCTGAGAGATGTAAGGTGCAGGAGAGGGATGGCAAGACTAGGGAGGAAGACAAGTGTGGGCAGTGAAGCCATTTCAGGTGCTAATCCTCAAGCTCTAGCACCTCCGGAGATGCTGAATACCCTCGCCCCAGCAGGACGCTGAATAAAAGCATTTCTTGGAGAATAAAGAGAGGATAAAGAGCTTAAGAGAGGGTAGGCTGATCAACACTTTGTGCCCCCATTTGTACTTGGCAATTGATAAATGCATTGTATTAAAAAAATAGCTGAATTTGAAACAAAAATCTACTTTTTTTCCTTGCACTCCTGAACGCTCCTAAGATAATCTGCCATTCTTCCAGGGTGGTATTCAGCACAACCCGCTCCTGGCGAGCCCCAGGCCCACACAGCCTCCCCCAGCAAGCATGGCATCCTGGGGCTACACAATAAATTCCTCCCCTGCAAAACCTGAGGCTTGATTTTGGCACAAGATTCTGAAAGTGGCAACCCAGGGGGAAGAAGAATTCAAATTCAAACTTCCCACACCACAATACAGAGACTTACCACTGAGTCACCAAAGCTGCTTAAGAATACTGTTACAATATTTACTGAAAACAACATTCCTAGCTGATAAAGCTGAAAAATGTTCAGGCCATATAAAATTAAATTCCCTGTTTAAAGTGTCCTTTTTCAGGCTTCTTTTTCTCACTGAATTTAAGAGACATCTTACATCTCCTGTAAAAGGGTTTTCAGACAGGAGATGTAACTCAGTTCATTTTTTGAGTCGGGTTGTATTCTAGCTTCAGATGCTTGAGAAGTATGAGTTACAAATGGAAGCAAAACCAGCAACCTTTGATGTAGCTTTACAGATCTGCGCTGTTGGTATAAGTCTGTGTCACCACAGAAAAAAGAGGAAAAGGAAATGTCAGAGAATATTTTGACTAAAAATATTAAGTATCAGTGTTTCAGGGTTTGAGTGTTGTTTTTTTTAAACTGTAGTTGCTATTAGTGTCAACTTTACTTGCTAGAAAAGTGCTAATGTATTAGTAGAGGACTGTCTCCCATTAATTGCCCAGTGAAGTTAATTCTGACTTACACGACTGACCTTTATATCTGAGGACAAAGACATCCAGAATTTGCATTCCACTTAGGACCAGATTCATTGAATCAGACTTAGACCTAATTGCACTATGAATTGCAAAATACAGTCCTGCCTATGAGATGCTTTCATATTGTGGCCTCTTTATAATAATGTGTTAATAGCACAGTGCATTGAATTGATCTTGGTAATTATATTTCTGCAACTGTATGGGAACTTGATGACTTTTTAGGTGATACAAGGAGAGCTAATAGTGAATAAATTTAAACTGTGTGAAACAATTACATTGTTCTTGGATGTGTACGATATTTCTACTTTATGTTTGCAAAATCAAAGATTTGTAGTATTTTCTTCCTGTCTTTTACCCCATGCTTTCATATCATCTTTCATTGCAATAACTCTGGCAATTCTGTAAGTCCCTCCAGATCCCTAACAATGATCCCTGCCTTTCCTAGGTGCTGTCTTTTCTAAACGTTTTATTGAAAGTGAATATGTTAATAAAACTAGGTTTCAAATAACTGAATTTATTAAATAAAAAAGCTCGCAAATTAGATCCATACATCCTTGGACATTTTGAGTACAGGAATCACTCTGATAGAAGCCTAGCTGCAGGTGTGCAAACAGCTGCCCTGACTGGGTTTGAATTGATCTGTTACTCCCAACTGTAGAGAAAATTCTTTCCTGTTTAATATTTTGATAGCTGACCTACAGAGCACACTTCTGCGGATTTTCAGTTTTTCAGTATGGAGTTGACTGGTCTAAAAAGTAATGCCTAAGATTTTCAGACGATCTGCGGATTTTATGTGATGAATTCCACTGAAATTGTGATGGAAGTTGACTTTCCAAGTTATTAATACTTAGGTTTTTTATCATCTATGTATTTTATTATAAAACAAAAAAAGTTAGAGGTTACGTAGGTTACAAAACAAGTGCGAAAACTAGGAAGTGTTATTTTTAGGTAGCTCATTTAGCAATGATGCTGACGTTTTCCCAAGGAACAAAGCAAGGATTATTTTATTGTTTCATAATTTAACTAAATCTCATGAAATTCCATAGAAAAGGTGTAAAATGTTTTTGTAATATAAGGAACATCTCCTTATTTCCCACGAGAGGTTTTTTTTGCAAGTGATGGAGAGCACTGGTACTCGGAGTAGCTTCCTCTAATTCACAAAATACTCTTTGCCTCAAATTGGGGAGAATTTGGCATAGTCCCTTGTGATTTGGCCGTATCTGTAATTCTGCAAGAGCTGGCTATTGCAGCAGCTAAACCCAAGGAAAATTGTTACTCTAAAAAGTCTCATTAAAAAAATCAGTTGAACTGTGAAGAAAAAAAAGCCATGTCCTGTGTGGTATTAAGTTAATGAATCTCCCTTGATTTCAGGGGTTATGTTATGTATACCATCTGAGGGATTCTTGCGTGTGGTGTTTAGTTAGCAGACATTGGCATTTTCCTTGCATTTGGCTAATTAAATGGTATAAATTTAACCAGGCCATACACCAGTGAGAGGGGTGATGCTCATACATGGAGTAGTATGATTGGATTGGCTGTAGTAGTTGGATTGACTATATTATTGCTCTTATCATTGAGGAACTGTTTGCTTGTGTATCTCAAAACTCTTAATTGCCCTTTGACTTATAAAATAATTGATTTTCTTTTTAAAATGTCTTACAAAAGGCAACAAAGTTACACAGATAAGAGATTTTTCCTTTTCTGTTTGAGAGAGAAAAGTCAGTCTTACCTTCTTTAGGGATTTACTGTAATAACGATGATTTTATGTTTCTCATTCCTTTCCTGAGACAGTTTTCTCCTCCTCTGCTGGAAGCTATACTTTTGTGCGCTCCAGTGCAAAATAAATTAGTGAATGAAACAGGACAGAAATTACCTAGAGGCTGGGCTTTTCTATTTTTATTTTTGTAAATGTAATTTTAAGCATATCTTGTCTTCTCACGGAGAGACTTCTCTGGCATCCTTGAGAAACTGCAGGTGCTGCGATGTCTCTGCCTGTACGGGAGTGGCAGAAAAAGCACTGGCCTTGAAAAAAGTAATTTGGTAGTAGCAGTAGTACCATTATTATCATTGTGCTTCCAAGTGTGAGACCAGGATCCAATTGTCCTAAATTATGTCTAAAATGATCAATGGTAGCACAGTCAATGTGTGTGGGAAGTGAATGAAATACCTGGAAGTTTTTAAGCTAGCAATTAGAATGTGCTTTTTTTCCCTGAGAGTTTCCTTGAAGAGACGTAGATTTATTAGATCAAATCCATGCATGTTTCAAAGACTGTAGGTAGGTCATTTTAGATGTATGTTTTCCAATTCAAGCTGCAACAGGACATGTTCTTGGCAAGACAGTTGCTCTACAACTGATTTTATTCACCATAAATCTCCCAATGGAGTTCAGACATTTTTTACAGCATTCTGCAATTAGTGACATTAACACATGGTTCTGTACCAAATCTGAGCATCAGTGAAGAGAAACACTTGTAGATAAAATAGGCAGTCAGCCACAGGGTAAGCTAATCTTACCTCCTTAGCAATTTTTGGCTGTATAATATTTGTGTTGGGCAAAGAGTTGTTTAAATGTTCTCACTTTGTTTTGCTTTGTCTTAGCTGTAAGGGTTATTTATACTGTTTTATGTGCGTATGAAAGTATAATCTGTAAAGATAATCATAAAGGCCTTAAAATGGTCGTATTTGTAGAGATGGAAAAGCATCAGCAGAAAGGCAACCGTTGTTCAAGGCAGAATGAGAATTACGAAGCAAGTACCACCACTGAGAAAGTTGATCTTGATAGAAAAGTGCCACTCCTACCATGGGCTGACAATAATAAATGCATTTTGTAGAAAAGGATCAAGAATTCACAGTTACTGTGTTGAGGCCATAAGACGCATCATCTTGATTGGCATTTTGCCTTCTTTTCTCTTGATACAAGTTTCTTGACGAAGAAGAATTGAAGCTTGAACCTAGTTCTTGGATTCTTGTTTTTCATGGAGACAAAACAAAGTAGATTTGTAGAAGAGGATGAGACAGTACAGTCATCAAGTAGAGGTCATGTAATTGCCTAAGTTTCTTCTGCTTTTGTTACATGATGTAAATACTAAATTTGTAGTTCTGTCTTACCTTGAATATCAAACTACTAGTAGTGGCAAACACATGCATTTCACATTTTACCAGAATACAATGCTACAGCAGTGAAGCAAATACAAGTTTTCCTTTGTTTAATAACCCTAATGAAGTTTTACTGGGGGGAAAGAAATCAGTGACAACAGAAAGAATGGTGACTATTTTTTAAAATTGAGAATATTAACTGGCACTCTCTGTTAAGGTAAAAAATGACACACAATATAAAAAATATGAAATTGGGAAAGAGAGAGTAATTTTTTTAGGAAGAATGATGAACCCCTGCCATGGTAGTTTGGGGACCATATGTATTTTATATAAAAGCTTTGGATAGCTAATTTGCAGTCTTTTTTAATTTGCTTGTTGTTATTGTACTAACTGAATTCTGTGAAACTGCTTTGCTGTAGGTCTTCCAAGAGTTATTATTGGTAATGGGTATTTTTTTTTTTCATCTCATTCATCATATGCTCCTGCTTTGTAGTTGCTGATTCAGCTATCTTTTGAACTTACCATGTATCTGTTGTTCAGAATGGTCCTTCAACACAGAGTCATTTTAAGTAAGTAAATAAATTTATATCTGACAGTCTTGAAAGACAGCAGTAGTCTTCATCTTGGACATGCAGAATAGGAACATAATGTTTTAACTTCTCTCTCATGCTCAGTGGTGTGTTAATGTTCTTCATGCTGCCTTACCCTTCTGTCTTATTAAAAGTTGCCTGGTCTACTTGTCTATTTAATACTTCAAATAATCGATAAATTAGCCTTTTTAAAACTCTCCTGTCTCTTCAAAATGACTTCTCCAAGCTGTTTTCATAGCCAGTATGATAGATATTGAAACTGCAGCCCTTAAAGAATTAAATGAGTCTTGGTTAGGCCCTTTTGCAATGAAGAGGAGAATGTCTTGCTTTCAATAAAGGGGAGAAGAATTATCCTGAATTACTGAAGCTTAAAACCTAAGGTTCTTCCCAAAGTTCATAAATGTCTTCTCATTTCCTGTGTGAAGGAAATAAATTTCTGGGCTCTGTCAGCCCAATAAGTTTAATTGTGAAGGTTGTGAAGGTTTTCATGTTGTTCAGGGATTTTGTCAAACTGGTGCTTATATGACATCAGGTGGTGCTTTTGTGAGCACTTCGGAAGTAGACTTTGCAAAGATAAGCACCAAAATATGATCTGGTTGATCCTCCTCCAGGCAAATTACATGGGAAAAAGTAGCTCTTCTGGGTCTGTTAAGGTTTGTGTGGGGTAGGATGCCAGAGCTGTTAATGGTCACTGCAGGATTCTCCTAACTAGCAGCTGTCATCATATTAATGGGTTCAAAACATCAAATGTCTGAATTCTGAGCAGGTACAAACTTTGTATTTTAGGCACCTTTCAAACAATGTTCTTTTTTTTTTTTTTTTTCCCCACATTGTTTTTACCGTTGTAGGGGTCTG
>WUAM01000423.1:4081308-4099490 GCA_024336885.1 Actenoides hombroni | reverse complement strand
ATTCTTAAAAAAAAAAATATACAACAACAAAGTTTAAACAAGAAGCAATACCATACAATATTTTTTTTTTTTTTTTTTTTTCTTTCCCAACATTGCTTATACCTGTGTAGGAGTCAGATTTTGAAAGAGCATTCTATGAAATTTGATCTTTTGGATTTGGTTTGGAAGTAATTTATTGCAGCTAGGTTTCTAATTCGAAGATATTAATTATGGAAAATAGGGTCACCTCTTGTAAAACATCTTCAGGGTTTGTATAAGGAACAAGAAGGTTGGATGAAGCATCTGCCGATGCTTGCGGTTTTTTTGCTGCCTTCAAGATTTACAATTTAAATTTTAAACTCTTTTTGCTACTGAAAATATTGCATACATCTAAACAAGATATTTTGTCATTTATTCTCCCTTTTTTTTTTTTTTTCTTAAATTTCAGCCATGGGCAGGTGACAGAGATTATGTAGTTGTAATTGGTCTGAGTTGTCAATATGATCGAGTAAGTTATGTGGAAATGAATTCTGCTTTTTAAATCCCTTTGTACTGAAATGCTTGAAAATTTGAAGCTTGTGGAAAGCAAAATTACCCAGTGTTCCTGAGAAAGCAGAATTAAGAGGTCTTCAACATGCTCTTTCTGTACTTTTTTGCTAGATAGATGGGCACCTGTGTAATCAATAGAGCTGTGTTGAGTTATTCTGGCTGAAGGTCTGGCCCTTGTGATTGTGAATTTAATATGAACTGGTGAATACTTTCAGTGTCCATAAAACTCGGATATATGGAGCTTTTCATAAAAACTGTCAGTCTAAAAATAATTCTGAAGAATGTCTCAGAAGAAAATGTTGTAAATATACATGTGTCAACAGTATTTAAATATTCTTTGTGGAGGAACTGGACTCTGGATTGCACAGCTCAGTTCAGCTTTACCACAATTTAGAAAAATATTTGTAGTTATTACAGGGCTGCTAAACAACCATTAAAAGCTAATTGATTGAAATGGTTCAAAGGTTCAGTTTTGCATGTAATCATTAAATGAATTAAGCTCTGGTGGCTGAAAGTTCGAGAGCTTTGAAAGAAATTGTGTGGAAGTAAATACTTGCAACAGATACATAGATTTTTAAGAGGAAATCTTTGAACTTTTAGTTTGCAAGAAATTAAGTGAATATCTTATGAATTTGGGAGATCATTTGAAATAACTCCTGGAAACAAGGAAGTAGCATTTATGCATTATTGAAATGAACATATGTGGATTGTTCTATGTTTTAGAGCCAAATAAACACAGAATTTGATCTGAATTTAGATGTTCTTAATATTTTATTCTTCTGAAGAGAAGGCTGATGCTCAGAACCATTGTCACAATACGTTCCTTTTGAATTATATCAGTCATGATATTGAGGGTTGTGGGAAAAGGAAGAAAACAGCAAGGTAGTTTTGCAGGGCTCCCAGTGCCAGAAGAAGGGGGTTCTCCTAGAGCACGTTACTGCTTCTCTACCATGTGAGCAACTTCAGCAAGAGACAGTGTGTGGGAACGTGTTTCTGTGTTCACACAGAAGTGCCCCAGTAACTACAGACTAATCAGTGTAACAGCAAGTTTTCCAGTTGTAGTGACTTTATGGCATGGTTCAACAGGATTTGCCCCGCTGATGCACACACACACACACACACGGGTTTAGCCATAATCTTGTCTTTTCTTATATCAGTTTGTGATTGCTTTGAAAAAGTACAAGTTTTTATCTGTCGTACTTTGTCAAGGAAGTTTAAACTAAAAATCTGTTAGCTGAAATCTATTTTCTCTTTTTCCTTGATCCCTCCTTTCTTGACTTCCCACATTTGACAATGCTGTGTACATCACCACTTTGAATATTTTACTGATAATGAGGCCATTTCTCTCTTGTTGGAAATCTGTAATCATCTAGACATATTTTTGAAGGAATACATAGATGTCACAATGCAAAATGTGCTGTGTCAGAAATTTATATCTTTTCCAACTGCCTCAATTATTCTAATAAAAGTTTTTGCTGTCCCTGCAAATCTTGCATCCCTCAGATCTATCATGACTCTAATTACATTAAATTTTCCCACAATGTAAAAGAAGTAATTCTCTTGTTCCCTGAGACCCCTTCCCCCAGCATATATGAAGGAACCTTAGATACAGTTGTGGATTTGTGTGCCCTAAGTCATAGGCTAAATCCTGAAGTATAAAATACAGATCATCATACATGATCCAGCTTTAAACATCAGCCTTGTGTCAACATAGAGCTGTGGGCAGTGTTGCTGGAGGTATTATATTTGGATGAAGTGCAAAAATTAAGTTCTTTTTTTTTTCCTTTCCAAGCCATGTTTATCATTTCTCCCTAGAAATGAACAGAATTGTTCTTAAAGGATCACATGATAATATTTGAAAATCATCCATCATAAATATTTCTTCCTTGTGCAATGGTTTCAGTTTGGTTTCTTTTGCGAGCTTTTTAGAAGGATGGCAATAAAAGGACCAATAAAAGAAGTAAGATACTTCAAAGCAATTTCTTACACACATTGAATTATTTTAAAATGTGACTGTATAGACCTGAATCCAAATCATCTTAAGGAATATTTTAAAGAGATGCGTTAATAGAAATGGCATTAAAATGGTTTTCAATGTTGTATTCAGCCTACTTAAAATTCTACCTGCGTTTTCAATTCGACGGTGTTATTTTCCTCCTATCTAAACTGTATCATCATCTGCTCTTCTTGTGAGTGCAGCACCATTAATAATGTTTTTTGCAGTATTGTGCTTTAGCTCAGTCCTGGCCCCGTGGCATAAAATTGTTGATTGTTTCTCAGAGCATGGAGCAAAAACTGTGGAGAGTTTTTAAGGAATAAATGAAACATGCTGCTCATTCTTAGTTAAACGCTTCAGAAGGCCTCTTTCTGGTAGGCAAAGAGACAGGGTACTTTCTGAAACTTAACTACTTCACTAACCGAAATGTGGGTCTGATAGCATGTGAATGGGTGGCCTTTCAGTTTGACAGTGATTTCCAGCTTGCTTCGTTTATGGATTGCTGAACAGTTTTCAAAGGAGTAGCATCCTGCTTTGGAAACAGCTCAATTTGTGAGTTAGTGTTTGGCATGTACTGCTTTTCGGTCACCATTTGCAGACATTTTGGAGACTGCTTTCAGTGCTAGCTGACTCACACAAACACCAGTAAGAAAGAAAACAAGCGCTTTATTTTGCCATTCACATTTCTGGAGAAGGAAAGTACAGTCTAGTGGTTTTCTGTTTCAAACAGAACTTTCTTTTTTATCTAAATAAAAGAGTTGGATTTTTTTGTTGTTTGTTTGTTTGTTAGTGAGTCATAGAAAACATAGAAAAGAAGTTTACCTAAAATGATTTAAATATTGCTGTGGTTTCACTATTTTGATAGTCCATCTCTAGATTTTGAAATACTGTTTCTTGAATTCTATAAAGATCTTTTAAATTTCTTGACATTTTGCATGCAGTGAATTTTTTTCCATATTTCTCTGTTATTTCTGGAATTCGCTTGATGGGCAGACCCATACTGCAGATGGAGGAGGGACTAGAAATTGTTTCAGCTCCTGTCAAAATAAAGCCTGCTTACTCCATGGCTGACCAAGCTCTTAAGAGCTTTCCTGACATGGATCTGTTGCTTAAAGTCCAGCATAGTGAATTGGTATGAGGCAAGTAGAAGAATTTTGCTGACCTGAAATTAAAACTCTAATATTTATTTTCTCATTCCAGTGCAGCCAGAGTTCTGAGCATGAGGCACAGTTCTCCTGTGAAGTTGTTTATTCCATCTGATTAGCTGTTAATATCTTGATTTTAAAAGCACTTTTTGGAAAGCAGTACTTTGGTGCTCAGGAATCAAGAATACAACATAATTAGTGGGTATAGAAGAAAGAAAATATAAAGTTTGTTCTTATGATGAGTCATGTAACTAATTTGGTAGAGTATTCTTTCCCAGGATGCTTTACTGTAGAGTATTTTCATTCCAACTTTGGTATTTTATTTACAAACTAAAAAGACAAAGAAATCCAGAAATGAGAAGAATGATCTTCATATTCAATTATTCTCTTTAGAGAGGAAAAAAAAAAACTAAACAAAAAACTAAAGAATTACTTTCCTTGGTGATTCTTCAGTGAGCTTGTAATATATACAGTACAAGTAATATTAATGAAATGTCATGTTACATCTCCATAGCTGGTTGGTTTCTTGCTTGGTTTTTGTTTGTTTTGTTGGTTTGTTGGGGTTATTTCAAAAACCTAACATGTAAATTATTTTTTTTTCTTTTGATTTTAACAGTGGCAGTAGAATCCTGATAAGGCATTTGTCTGGAAGCCTTGAGACCTCTCAGGGCTCAGTTTAAGTTACGACAATGTTGCTGGGAGCTCTGGACTTCCCACATTACCTATGATAAAATCACAATGAGCATAGTCTGTAAATTTGAACAGAATAGTACTTTTAAGAGTAAAAGTGGTTGGAAATTAAATCAATTTTTGTCACTTGAAGAAGGATTTACAACTAGTAGGGAAATACACATTTTATTTCCAAGCTCCTAAAAGCTGCTACAAATAATGAACGAACCCCCCGTCAATGGGGTTGGATTTGACAGCAGGTACATTTTAGGAACGCTCCTTGGGGAGGGACCACTGCTTTGAGGGACTCGCATACCCTTAATTAAAGTGTCGTACCCTGACACTGCCGTATGATTATTCCCTTTATTCTGCCATCCCTTTCCAATTAGGTAATAAAAGGAAATGGTGAATCGTTGCCCACTCTTCATCTTGCTGGTGATGGAGGAACAATGCTGAGGCAGATCCGTAGGCTGGGGAGCTTAGCATCCCCCTGGCTGGTGAAAATCCTTTCATATGCTGCTGTTTGTAACAGAGATGGGTCTTTCCCTGTGTTTTGGAGGCTAAATGGCAAATTCTTATTAGTGCTTTATGGGTATTCAAATCTAGCTGCTGCCTGTTTTCCAGTTGCTAGACAGCTGAATAGAATAAGCTGTTACGAGATGTTAGCAAAACCTGTCCTTTTAGTTGAACTTCTGTCATTGCAGTTGTGTAAACAGAACACAAGTATCTTACTAGGCTGTGTGCTGGCAAAGGAAAATAAACAGAAGTTTTATATATTAGGTAGGGTCAGATTCCTGATTTGCTGATTATATAAAACTGGCCTGATGACTTAGAGGAAAACAAAGAGCCTGAGTGTTGCTCTGACTTTGTTCTCTTAGAAATTCTTCTCCGACAACAGTAGCTCTTCCAGGACACAAGACTAACACTGTGCCAAAGCATTTCCCTCCATTACCATCCAGACCATAGTAACATGCAACCAGTTAACAGCAACATCAGCACAATGCCTTGTAATGATGTTACCTTTTTCTTTGGTAACATCAGCTTCCTGTATATCTGCCTCAAAAAAGAAGACCAGAACCTCTGCAAAAGGCTCAAAACCGCAATCCTAAATGGAGACTGGGGCTTGAGGCTCAAGCACTCCCGTGGCAAATAGACGAATGGCACCGATCTGAATCTTAGAGCTCTTGATTTCTCATTTCTTTTCTAGCATTGTCAATGAAGGATGCTTTAGGAGCTCTATATTTCAATAGACACTCTAGGTGTTCACATAGTGAACTTAGATATGTGACGCATCCTGAAAGGTGTGATTCAGAGTACGTAATTCTGGAAGGGTGTGTGCCCAGGTTATGTGCCTAAAACCAAGGCTGGATGAGTTATCCCACCCCAACACAGAAGCTAGAAAGTGCTTTCACTGCTCATTGGTTATTTAGTTGCTCAGAGAACTTGGCACATGTGTAGATTTAAAAAAAAACAAACCCACAACGTAGCAAGAACAGCAAAGCATAGGTAAAGTTCATGGAGGAAAGTGGAATCTTTGTGAAAAGCTTGTTTCAAAGACATGGGAATGAGCATCTGCAATAAGTTTGGGTTTTTAAAAATAAATTCTGTTTAACTGTTTCACTTTTGTAGTCTCTTTAAGCTGATCTTCAAAGATCTGTTTGGAAAGAAAGACAGCAACATGAAAAACTCCCCAAAAATGCTAATCAGAAAAAAGCTTTCCAATCCTTATAAATAACATTTCTCACAGAAGCAGTATTCCTTAGTGTGTGAACAACAGATCTTTTCTGCTCTTGAAGTGGTATACTGAGAAAGCAGGAAATAAAAGGTGCAGGCACAGAGGAGAGAGAGAGGAAAGGAATTAAAATAATATAAAAAGAGATTATAGGAATAGCCAAGACTGCAGTTGTGAGCTAGGGCAGCAGTTCAGGGTCTTGGAGCAAAGCTATTTATTATCAGGTTGCAGTGGCATAGGGACAACTGAGAAGGTTTTGCTGAAAGTATTATTAGTAATGGGAGGAAGAGGGAAGAGAATGGCTTACAGCAGTGTTTGGCAGCTGGGCAAGAGCTTGTAATTGTTTTTGCCAATTGTTCTGATAGAATTCTGGAAAGTATGTTGGAGAGGAGACAGAAGACATTGCGGCTGTCTGTGAGAGTAGCTGCAAGAAAAACTCAGCTGATGAATCTCTGAGGCTAAATTTGGGGATGGGGATAGGACTGCCCGAAGGGTATTGCTGCAGGGTGCTGCAAGAAAGAAGGTGTCTGAAACCAAGAGCATGGGAATGGGTATTTTGTAACAGGGTGAGGAAGGAAAGCTAAGTGCACCTTCCCATTTTTATTGGCAGAAAAATCTCCGTACTGAGATGGCACAGACACAGTCAGAGAACTTTGTGGTTTACCCTTTGCCTTCTATAATCATTGCTCTTCCCACTGCAGTGAGTCTCCCCTACCTCAGAGCTAGACCCTTTACCATCTTTGCAATATAGCAATATTCTCTCGTAGGGTACTATGTAGGGAAACAGTGCATACAGAAAGCCTGGGTTTTTTCATACTGATCTGACACTTTTATGCCTTCATACATTTTGTGTCTGACTCTGGTGTAATTAAAATTGTCAAATACATTCCCAGTATTGTAGTATATTGCCTCTGCAGGTGTGAAGGACCAGGGGAAGAAGAGGAGAAGGAGGTGTTGAGATAGTTTATGTTCATAAAACTAGTCCTTGGGAGGTGCTGCAGCCCTTCAGGGGTGGGTATCCCATATGTACGTGAGAAGAAACCAAAATGCACTGCTGAGATGTGCAGACTCAGGAGAGACACAGCAAGCACAGCTCAGCACACAAGGACCATGAGGGCACCTGACCTCTTGGCTCGTGTGTCCTCATCTGATTTTCATCACTGGTAGGAGTTTTGCACTGTGTGATTAAGGAGCAAGAGAGGAAACTCTTGTGCTGTGCTGACAGATCTGCTGCAGCTGATGGCAAGCAGGCTGCTTCCTTCTGCCCTAAATGCTTCTAATGACCTTCCAACATGAGGTTGTCGGTTGCAGGGAAGAGAGATGCACTGATGACTGCATTCCTGGGGATCACTTCAGTGGCACATATGGCATGAAGGGAGATTTGGAAAAACCCACACGGGTATTGTTAGCACAAGCTTTAGAAATACCTTCAGCTGCCTGCAGCTCTGCAGGGTATTTCACTGAGGCTGTGCAAAGCAAAACTCTTCTGGTTGTCACCATCTGTCCGAAGTTGCTGGTGAGAAGGAGAGAAGGTACAATTCACCCTCACCCAGCTAGACCGTGCCCCTCACTTCTTCTTCGCAGCAGGCAGAGACATCCGTTCCCTATCCAGCCTTCTCTAGGTGACACCCAAAGCAATATGAAAAGCAAAGGGATGTATTTAGTGGCAATTTTCTGTAGAACGACGCCGTGCAAGACTCGCTTTATATTTTTCTTTGGGAGATCAAGAATTTCTACTTTCTAAAGGTCTCTGTACTAATGGTATTTATTTTTTGTTTCAGCAGCATTGTGCCCTGCGGCTTCAATATTACCACTTTGTGGCACTTACTTGGCCATTTGCACCCATTCTAACCACTGGCAACCGTAATGCTTTCAATATATAATAACTAAGCAAGGTAGTTTTCTACAAGAAAATAAGCAGATGTCAAGGTCACAGCTGATCTTGGGATGACAAGTCCCTGGTAATAAGCACTTTGTTCGAAAAGATACACTCAATAGTTCTGCAGGAAATTTTAGCATTAAGGTTCCTGTTGTGGGTCACGAAAGCTATTGTTTTATCTGAGGCAGCCAATCTCCAAGCCATGTTATTTCCAGGGCACAGCACAACCGGGATGTAGTTTATTCAAGGGTTTTGGGCTCAGTACAGTAGAGAGAGCTGAGGAATCCTTATGGTTGTCATTCCCAACTCCCACCTTTTCCATGGACTTTATTCGCTGCATCTCCTTTTCTCTTGCACCACACTCTCCATTCATGTAAACAAGCATGATTTTTGTAGGTATTTTTTTATGTCTTTTGCAGTTTATTATACTGCTGCTGTTATTGTTATATTCAAAAATGCCCAGAGCAGTGTTCGGGGGGCATATGTGTGCACACTCGGGAGCTGGGAAAGCTTTCACCTCCTCTGCAATTCAGAAGCAGGACAGAGGCTCTCAGCAGTTAGCTTCGAAGAGCCTCCTTGTTGTCTCTCCATTTCTTCCCACACGTTCACCCATGAGCTACCTCCTCTCCATGTCTTCTTCCCACCTCCAGCCCAGAAAACTTGTCATGCCATGTGCATCTCAACTCCTACACAGGCACAGCTGTCAGCACCATGTCCCCTGCCTGCACTGACAATGGCAGCATCCCGTCCTTTCTGCATCTTCCAGAGCAGGATCGTTCCCTTGCAAGCAGAGCAATCTCTTCTCCTAGTCACAAGCTTCATAGCCTCCCACCTTCCAAAGACACTAATGCTGGCTTATATATTTTGTTGGAGTATTTATTAAGTTTGTTTGATTTATCAGTATCAAAAAGAAACGTGAAACAAGCGTTATTTGGATTCTTAGGAAACATTTACAAAACATTTTCTGTGTTTTCAAAATAAACAATTAACGAGACACAGTTTTGTTGTGCTTATTTGATTTTAATGAAGAAAACTGAATAAAAACTGCATATATGAGAGGGGAAAAAGATGCCAAAAGGCAGATAGACATTTTTCTTTTAAATAACTTTCGGACGAAGCATTTCAGACAGTGACAGTTTTATGAATTTTTTCAGATTTGCTTATGGAGCTGTGACAGAAGAACAGGATTTTAAAATCCTCAACTGGGTATCATAGGAAAGCTAATTGTAAGAAAGTAGACAATTAGGTATAAACAGATCAGGTACATACTGTTTTTCAACAGATTACTTGTCAGTCAGAAAGTGGCACTTTACAATATTCTCTGGGTGGGAGTAGCTCTTTCATTAGTGTAACTACCCTGTAGGTGAGTGGCCATCTTTAACTTCACCACCAGATTCTTACCTGTCATATAATTTGCTTTGGAGGTAATTAGTGTGATGAGCAGCTGTTGTACTCCTGTCTAAATACGACAATTTGTCTGTACCTCTTTCCCTTTCTTGTTCTTCTGAATATCCCTGAAACAAGCTTTTAATGAATATTCTCATTCCCTTATCTCTGAAACAAACTTTTCACAAAGATTCAACATTTCTCCATGAACTTTACCTATGCTATGTTGTGAGGTTATTTTCTAGTGCCCTATCTGGACCTTCCCAATTGTCCTGCAAGTTTCTCCCTCCCTTTCTGTCCCCAGTGAGCCTGGAAAATGCTCCTTCCTATCTGCAGTGGCCTTCCCTGTTGTTAAATCCTTTGCTCCTTAGGCTAAAGACTTCCACTTAACTCGGGTTTCCTTTACAGAGCGTGTCTTTCAGACGTTGGTTCAGTTTTTGTGTTGTGAGTGGGACCATCTCCACTTGGTGCCCATCTCCTTTGAAGGCAGTGCACAAAAGCAGGTGCAGGTTTCCAGCCGGCTCCTTTTGCTAGAGATGCATGGGGTCAGAGCTTTCAGTCTCATGGGGCATGGTTATGTGCACAAGCATTACTGCGTGCATACATACATGCAAACAGATATTGTCTGACTTCTCACAGTAGTACAATTTACCTCTGAGGTTCTCATCCACAGGTTGTTTTTTTTCCCATCCTGTACTCTTGTGATTGTCAAGCCTACGTTTTGTTACTTTTTCGGTGTCGTGTGAGTAGCAGCCTGTCGATCCAGACAACATCCCCAATTACTGTGGGTGGGTTTGAATCTGCTCCAGGCCTTGGGGCACTCGCCATCCCTTTGGGCTTCATGGCATTTGCAAATCAAATAAACATACTCTGTATTCCCCCATCCCTGTCATTAGGAGGAGGTTGTTTCTTAACAGTAGCAAAACATCCCTCTAAAGGAAGAGGACATCTGAGAATTTAAAAACAAATAGGCGGCACAGTCTGTTCAGAAGAGATTGCTGCAGATTTGTCATTAACCATGTTGGATTAGGGACATGTTTTGAGGAAATAACGCTCAAAATCTGCTGTCCATTTATTTACAGCAGTTTTCTATAGGTGTACCTGTGGCAGATGAACAGTGAAAACTGGATTAGGATTGTCTTTTAATTTATTCAAATATCAGAATTGCTGCTCTGTGGGGACTTAGGCAAATCTGATTCTTTTTCCATCTTGACTGGAGGAAAACTGTAAGAATATATATATTGAATTTCTGTATAGGAAGTTGAACTACTTTGTCTTTGCAGTCTCAGTTTATTAGATAGATTATTTCCACCATTGACTGATGTGAACATGGAGTTTTGGTCTGCTGAAATGAATCAAACTGTTGAAACTTAATTTGTTATGAAATTATACCTTAGGAAAAAAAATGTTTCTGGAGCCATAGTTTCAGTAATGTCAGAGGTTACCAGCATGTTCTCAGATAATATCATAAAATGATTGATTTTGAATTTCTTCTACCAGGAAGGCAAAAAAAATGGCCCACTGGTATAACCCTGTTTTCCATACAGATGGATTTATATGTTTGGGGTTTCCTACGAAGTCCACTGAATGAAACGCGTATCTTTTAAGATAGGTAATCTGAGTGTAGAGTCTCTGGTTGAAAATGTTGAGACCATTGAGGAAGGACATATTTATTTTCCTATGGGTTTGTATGATGAGAACGTGATGGAACTGGATCCACTTTTTTTTCCCCATTTTTGTTTTCGCTCATTCGGACTTCAAAACAAAATTGATGAGAGAGGGAGAAGGTGAGCAACTGTCCTAGAACACAGCTTTGTAACTCAAATTAACATCTGGTTGTTTCTTTGTCTACCCTGCTATTTATCCAAGACGCTGTCAACAACACTGCTGTTAAAATGCTAAGAGGCTAGTGAAAAGTAATTGTTTTGTCAGTGCTGAGATTAGGAAGGTTAGTTGTGCAGCAAGCCTCCAGTATGCAAAACCAGGAGTAATTGCCCATTTTCCAGCTGAATTCACAATCTTCTGTTGCTGCATTAGCTCTTCTGAAGAGTTGCCTGTGCCTGAGAAGGTACCGCCATCTGCTTTGTTTCCTGAACCCGCGCACGCATCGCTTTCATTTTTATGGTATGATGCATATTATGGACTCATTAATGACTAATTTCTATACTGATTACTGCAACTGGGGAGCAAGAGCAGGCTTGCACTGAATTGCTGGCTGTGCAGGGAGCTGCGATGCGCAGGGGAGGCTGGTCTGCCCGCTGCCCACAAACCGAGGTGACAGAAATACTCCTCTCATTTGACACCGTGTCCTCCCACTGACTCCTTTCCTACTTCCAAAGGGCCTGGAGTGTTTCATACGTTCCTCTAAGTAGATTGGTTATTTCGCTGATTGGACAGGGTAAGAACGGGCAGTGGGAATGCTTTCCATCAGTAATACTTTTAATTATCTTGGCCAAACTTTTCTTTGTTTAATAACAGATTATACGACATAGTTTGCCAGATTATATAGTGATGTTTTCACTTTTGAACTATACTTTAAATTCCCTTGCTTCTAAGCAGACAGCAAATGTGTTAAATTGTTTCTGGCCCATGTGGAAATTAAACTTAATGCTTGTGTACATCAAAACCATACTAAAATAAAGTACCTTCATATCTCATGTGCAGTTTAATTTGGAGGTAGCTACCCACAGTTTTGGGTAGTGTTACATTTAACCGGCTAAACTTTTTAGGATATAAAGGAAGTAACTTGTTGCCATTTGTGTTGACTAGTGTATTTGGTTGAAAAATGACAGAAGTTAATTTTCCAGATCTGTAAGTTGTGTGCTTACAGATAAATCTGTGAACACTGAAATCACGAAGCTTTACCCAGAGAATACAATATTGCGGTTGGAGCTTTGTCTGGGCTTCCCTGGGACAAAAATTTCGCTTGATTTTTTCACTGTCTCCTCACAGCAGAGGGACATGTGATGCATTGCTACTGTTAGGAAGCCAGACTTAAAGAAGAAGTTGATTTTAAAACTTACTGGGGCATGCTTGCGAATTTGAAATAAAGTTGCTGATTCATTTATGCACCGAGACTGGAAATATAAACATAGCATTATCCAGTGAAGCAAAAAGATAGTCTTACTTCCCACTTCAGATGAGAAAACCGAGAACATAAAATACCTATTGTCTAAATTTCCAGGGTTCTGTGTGTGTTGATTTTTACACTTTCAAGTCCCTGAACAAAACTTGAGATTTCTTAATAGGGCCACAGGCTTTCAACCAACAGATTCTTGGTCTTTAGGTGATGTATAGAGGAAAGTTCCATTGGGAAGAGTTACACAACTCTGTTAAAACCAGGCTTTCACTCTTGAGAGTTTAAAAATTATGCCAATTAGCTGAGGAGAGGTTCTTCATGTAGAGCATATGGGGGAGTTGCACAGTCAGTAGGAACACAAATTGCAAGTACTATATGCAGTTTGAAAAACTCTCTTAGCATGCTGAAATCTGGCCACCTCCCACTGCTTTTCAGTGGAAAATAACCCTCTCATTTATTTGGTTTGTGAGCAGATCTTCATACCACCACTGCACATCTAGCTGTAACTCTCCAACTGATATATGTTAAACCCTGAGTCATGTCCAGTAGCCTTCCTACCTCAGTTTGGGTTTGTTGTTTTGTTGTGTCTTTTTTAAAAGCTCCATGTGAATTAAATTCTTGGGAGAAGCTGGTAGGACGCAAGTAAGCAGAATGCAGAGATTTTGTTAAACCAGTTTAGCTACTTCCTTATAGGTGCTTTTATGAATGATACTGAATGTGTTTTATCTTCTAAAGAACTTAAATTTGAAGGGCAGAGGTCAAGTTTCTGTGACTGATATATATTTAATGGAGAGGTTTGGGTCAGTCTTCTTCATCTTGCTATACGAACTCTGATGCGTGGCATGCAATTTCAATAGGTAGTAAGATTTAAGAAAAAAAAATGTCACCATTCTGTCCTCAGCAATATCAAAAGCAATATGAAAAATAGAGTTAATAAGAAAAAGATCAGCCCGTTTTCAGGAGGGACCTTTCTTCCTGGCCTCCCTCCTTTGCTTCACAGGCAGAAGATTCACCAGAAGGCAGCAGAAAGCAGTGCAACAACACAGAGGAGTGGGTCTCATATTGCATGGACAGAAGAGGTCTGAATAGTCCTGGAAGGAGACAAGTCAGATTTGCTGTGTCTTTGGAGATGCTTTGTCTGTGGGAAAGGGTGTTAGACACAGAGGAGGTTTGGTGTTTGCTTGCAGTGCAACAACTGCCTGCAGTGGAGCTGTCACGACTTGGCAATACTGTGCCTCTTCCTGATTCCCAGGCCTCATTTCTTCTAAAAGAAGTGACAGAGACATAATGTAAGTTTAAGTAACTTCAAAGAGTATCTTCAAGACTTTTTAATAACACAGTAGAACTTATTTAATGCTCCAGTTATAGAGGAGTTTCTATAATAAGAACTCTTCAAATGTGATTGTGTTCAGTGAAGTATCATCCCTCTTATGTAAGTGGTGTTATTATGGAAAAAGCTTGTTCGCACACCCAGTACATTATTGAAAATTGCTTTTATAGTTCAGGTTCCAAGTAAGTCTACTAGTATTGAAGAAAATTATTGCAAATTTCCTGGTCATAAACACCAGAAAGCAGTAGGATTTAGGTTTTGATGGCAAAATACTATTCAGCTTACCTGATTAGTCCTGTAGAGGTCCATGGAATTACTTGGGTAGGTAAACCGAATAGAGTTTGATACAAAGTCTTCAATACTAGTCTAGTTGAGAGGCATCCCTGCCCATGAGTGGGAGGTTGGATTAGAGGATCTCTAAGGTCCCTTCCAGCCTAAGCCATTCTATGAATACTTTCTTAGAAATTACCAACTTGGCCAATCTTGTCATATGATCTAAAGTGTGTGTCAATATTCTTGATAGATTGAGTACAGGAAGTAAAAAACAAATTTGTATTCACTTCCCAGATTTTAGAAATCAGAGCTACCACACAATACAGCTAAGTGTGCACTTGTGCTCTTTCATGGTTTTATAAATCCCACTGCTACCAGTGATGCTTGAGCAAAGCCATCACTACCTTGTCTAAGGCAGCCGTGCTGCCTGTGTGCTGCTTTTCACTGTCTCATGCCAAGATGATGTTCGTGTATCTTACGGTATTACCAAAGTTGTTGCTTTTGATTTATACATGAGGAGGCTTTTCTCATATCCTCTCTTTGCTGCTTTGCCCTCGAGACAAACACGCCGCTTGCTGTGGTTCCTTCCTCCTACCTTGCTATGTCCACCATTGTGGGGGTGCCTGTGAAATCATTTCACATGTCTGCCTTCTTTTCTTCTTTCTGAAAAAAATATAAATAGGATGCCTTTAAGAAAATCCTTGACAGGAATCAAAACATTGTAGACCTATCAACAGCACATGTCCCGGAAGTTCCGTTGTTCTACTATTTTTTTCCTAGTTTGTATCTTTTAAGAGATCATTCTGTCTGTTTCCTGCAATAGAGAGGTCAATAAATCTGCCCTGATTTCAGAAGACATCTCTGTTGACCATGCCAAGACTGGCCATTAATCTAATGGTGTTGAATGCCCTGCAGTAGCTGTGTAGGCATACCCAAAGCTTCTCAAGTCACCCAGGGGCAGGTATGAAGGAGCTATTTGTCAAACAGAGCCCCAGGATACTTTGGCAGAGCTTCCTTAAATGTCTTTATCAGATGCCATCCCTGTTACATCCCCAATCATTTGATTAGACAGACCAGAATGGTTTCATTTCAGTATTTTATCCTGTTTATCCTTCAGTTGCTTGTGATTTGTGGGGTTGTAATTTCATGTGACTTCTGAGGTTAAACTCTATAAGTATCCACGGAAGTCAAATGAAGCCTACCAAAAGAGCATTTTTCTGATCAGCACCTTGTGCTGTGATCTGTTGTTTTGGTTTATCTTGAAAACAATAAGGAAAAGGACATCATCCATCCTCAAACTTCACGAGGATAATGTTAATCCTCATTTGAACCTCGTGAATAAATAAGTGCATTTTGATGATGATGTGAAGAGCACACAGGATTATTGGAGTGGTGATCTTAACTCAGAGGGCAATTGCCATTTGTCAGCAATGTGTGGTACGTGGGTGTTATATCTGTTGTGAGTTTTGTCAGCAAAAGCTTGCACAGGCCATTAAAAAGTCAGCTTTTGTCAACTGCTGCCAAAAAGTAGTCTGAAGGAAAAAAAGAAATAGTGATTTTGTGTAGGAGTGGAGCTGTGGTATTTTGTAACTTGCAGTGTTCACAGAATTTACCTAAAGCTGACCTTCTTGGTGCTTCTGGGTTTCTTTCCCTCTTACATTCAGAAATGCATCACAAGACAACCTTTCGGTAAGTATAGAGCCCACTTCTCTGACTGGAATCAGTTTTCAGATATATGTTTGAGACTTATTTCCCCCCTCAAAAATAATCTTAGAAACTCCAATTTCTAAATGGATTTTTACTTGCCTTTCACTTACAGAAGACATGGAAGTAAAAGGTATGATTGTGTTTGTACAGAGATTATTGTAGGTGATGTCATTTAATAATGAGGCGAGTATTCTTTATGTGCGTTACTGATGATTTGTATTTTGGGGGGTTTACAAACTTTACGTGATGGAAACTGCTGTAAAGAAATAGCTATAATAGAGAAACTGGGTTGTCAAGTTGACAGAGAGTACATAAAAACTACTGTGTTAACATAGCTGTAAGAGATGAGATAAACTTTTTATTTTTACAATGAAGTATCATTTCAGTATCTGATTGGCTACCTCATTAGGACATTTCTTACTTCCCAAGATATATTTAAATTGTTTACTCCATTGCTAAAATGTCTTGTAACTTGGTAACTCTCAAGGTCAGCATGACCTTTTGCATCAGACCTAATCCTTTATTCATAGCCAGGCAGTCAAAGATTCAATTATAAATACATTAAGCTCATTGGGTGAACATTAAATTGAACAAATGACAGTATTGACAAGAAAAACTCCAGTTATCATTGTACAAAAGAGCTCTTCATCTACAATACGATGAGGTTTTGCTATTCTTGTTTATGTGCTCATTAAAAAGTTATTGGTCACTCTTACATTTCAAATGTTATAATAAATGCATCATTTATATAGCCAGGTTAGACTTACAGCAGGACAGTCTAGTTAAATGGAGCCCTGAGGAAGAATAACCTGGTAGTTTAGCAAGGCATTAGGGAAGGAGGAGGAGATGGGTTATGTTCTGTTCCTGCTCCAGCTGGTATAAAGCCTTCCTTGATTTTGTAGGACCTGAATGAATGACTCAGTTCCTTCATCAGCTCCTCCAGCCACCAGAGTTGCTGTGTCTGATGTAGCCTGAGCAGTAGGAGAGAATAAGAAAGTTCACGTTACTCAGTTTTCTGCCTTCAAACATTGTATTTTGAAAGAGGAGTAAATATCATTTAATCAGTTTTGCTTTCCTGCACCTTTCCCAAAGCACTTCTTATGATTCTCCAGCTCAGATAAGGTTGATTGCATGAAAAAGGGTGAAGTAGAATTGTTTTACTAGAGCTTCTTTTATTAATTTGTAGAGTGAAAAACCATGGTAACAGCAACTGAAATACGAGCTTAAATACGTTTGCTCTTGGCCTGATATTATTTCCAGGAGAAGTCATGATGTTCCTTTCTTTATGTTCTGGTAACTATTACACTACAGAATCATAGACCTCCATTAATATTTGCAAATTCCTGCTGGTAGGTAAAAATAGCCAAAAGATATTACTGTCCTTGAAAAACAAGGTTATTGACGTCAATAAACTATGTAATAACATTACTGAGGAGAAATATAATGTTCCATAGACAGAATGTCAGTGGTGTGAGCAAGCGCCATGTGTGAATGTCTTTGTATCTGTCTACGTGTAAATGGTACATTAGGCATCTTTACTGCTCATGCCCACACAAAGTTCATTGGTATAATAGTTATTATGGCTTGAAACCGCTATCAAAAAGGGGTTAAAAGGAACTAGGAATGCTGTAGCAGTTATATTTTTGGGGTTTTTTTATTTTATTTTATTTTTTTAAGCAGAAGAAGTATATTTTTTCTATCATTTTAATAATATGAGTGTATTTGTGCATGAAAAAACCTCATGAGTGTCAAGCTGGCATAACCGGAACAAACTCTTTTAGAAAATGACCACTCTGTTTCTCATCTTGATAGCCAGATTTTCACAGTAATTCCCTGTAAATTTACTGACTTCATTGTAACTTTAAAGAAGACCTGGGCTACTTTTAAATCCATTCTTGATGTGCTGCCTCCATAGTCTGCTGCATATACCTGTGAAGTGGTCTAATGCTTGTTGGCTTCTCTAAGTACTCTGCTACAAGAACAGGAATTTCAGAATCAGATTGAGAGTGTGATTTATTGCTCTAGCACAGTAAAGATCATTCTGTGCTCCAATGCAACTTTTACAGAAAAGCTGCACAGGTTGTAGCTAGAACCATTCCACTTGCTAAGCAACTTCTATGTCTCTCCCACTGCCTTTGGAATTGGCGGCACTGGGTAAACCATCTGTGAGAAAAACCAACAGTCTTAACAGTTATGCTAGGCAAAATATTCCCCAAATCATAGGAGAAATTGGTAAAATATGCTTTTCTAACAGAAAAGCAGAAAAGAAGGGCTTTGCAGGTGGTATTTATACACTACTGTTGGATAGCTTAAGTTGCAAGATGTTGCAAGATGTTGTTTTGAACCCGTATCTTTCTTGGTGGGTTGGTGCTTTTTTCCTTGCTTCCCTTTCCCTTTCCCTTTCCCTTTCCCTTTCCCTTTCCCTTTCCCTTTCCCTTTCCCTTTCCCTTTCCCTTTC
>WUAM01000423.1:4038958-4081208 GCA_024336885.1 Actenoides hombroni | reverse complement strand
CCTTTCCCTTTCCCTTTCCCTTTCCCTTTCCCTTTCCCTTTCCCTTTCCCTTTCCCTTTCCCTTTCCCTTTCCCCTCTTCTACAGCAGAAGAATTTCTTACATTGCTCTTTTTTTCAGTTGGGATTTCATGGCAGTCTTTTACATTTGTCAAATTTTCTCTCTCTCTCTCTTTTTTTTTTTTTTTTTTTTTTTTTTTTTTTTTGGAACTATCATGTTGATTGACGTTTATTACCAACAAGTACATAATAGCCTTTACCACAGAATATTTCTTTTGTTCTTTTTCTTACTTTATTTCCATCATTGTATTTGCTTTAATGGCTCTACATCTCTTAATGTAGGTGTAAGCTCTTAATTCCAGCTATTACACATATATGAAGCTGTACACTATTTTGTCAGCATGCGAATAGTTTTTATGCCTGTTCAATATGCAGAACTATAAAGTGTCCATAATTACAGTGATTAACTGCAGGTTCAGTCACGTGTCTTTCTTCAGGATGTAAAGATAAAAACTAAGGAAAGGGCCAATTAAGCCTCTGATACACTTCTCCACGTTGCGGGCACTGACATGAAGATACCCAGGGACGTGTATAACTGTGGATATGTTCTTGGTTTACCCTTCAAGGAATGTTTTTCCACACAGCACTGAAATTGCAGCGTGTATCTTGAGTGCCATCTTCATCTGTTCATGGTACGTGTAAGGTTTGAAGTGTTGCAGCCACTTGAGTATCACAGATTTCTAACGTCAATTCCTTTAAATATTTTTCTGCTTTTATGAAGAGAAGGAAAACATATCTCTGGCTATGAAGAAGGTATAGACACTATCAAAATGGGGCAAGAGATGGAGAATTTAGCAATTCTCTTTGATGTCACGGGAGCATCCCTTAGCCTTCTGGCATTTGATAGACCAGTAGCAAGATGGTGTTTCAAACAGGAATTCTTGTTTCGCTTACCAACAAGACAACTGCAGTTTTTCTCCTATTTAAAAACACATTGCATGTAGCATTTTGTTGCTAGGCGCCCACTTGGCCAAGTGCTAGTTTCTAATCATGCTTTTATATTTAACTAACCCCTGCGCAGCTTGTAAGTGATTTTGCCCCCACGACTTCTAATTTTCCCTTCACCGTTTTCTGTGTTTTTCTGTAAGGAAAATTCCTTCTTTCTCACCATAAATTTAATCAAGATAATGTCTCCTAACTAAATATAGAATATGTATATTTTCTCCTTGGAACTAGAGAAACTGTGTGCAGAAGTGGTACAGCTAGATTGGTGCTGTTCTCAGAAAGATTTGTTAAAAATATCAAATTAAGTTTTATCTTATTTTTAGCTCTGTAATTTTTATTTCTTGCATCACTTAAAGTACTTTTAAAAAGTTGAGCCATTATCTCTATTTCTTCATGATTGATAGGAACAAATTCCACAGAGATTCAAGGGGAAACAGTGGTATCAGAAAGGACAAAAGTCTGGGTTTCTAAGAGCCATGAACCTCTCCATTTATTCAAAAGAGTCAGGAGTTAAATGAAAAGTTCCTTTAAGTTGTTTAACTAACCTTCCTAATGGGAGTCTCATTTAAGGGAGTTGTTAGTTTGGATGTGTCTCTACTAGTCGAGTGTGCAGGCAGATGCTGAGAACTTGTGTGAGTGAGCTGCTCATGGTTGCTTAACAGAAACGGAGAGCTGCACCACAGGCAGCCTGGCTTCTGCTAGGTCACTCTCATTTGGGGATGGATATCCTGTTCTCAGCTGAATTGCTTCCTTACTGCTTTGGTTTTTATTTTTGGTGGAGGGATAGGATTCAGAACTACAAAACCATGCTCTGTACCTCTCAATTTTTCTTCTAGAAGTTGAAGAAAAGGCAAAAATGAGGAGAAATTGCTCATGTGTTACTGTAATATTGTGTAAAGCTTTGAAAGTAGTTTTATCAGCCTGTATATAAGAAGTACGAAATGGAAGTCTTTGGATCCTTCTGCCCTTTGAGTGTATGTGCACCACTGAACTGATCAGATGGTATTTCCAGGATATCATGGGTGATTAGAGAAATCTGTTCATATACACTACAATACTAAAACCAAGACCATTTTATTGTTCTTCTGTAAAGGGAAGAATATTTTAAGAAGGGAGAAGAAAATTAAGGGACTGAGCTTCCTATTTGGAATTACCATGAAATGTTGGTTTCATTTCCTCCAACAGCACTAATAAAATTGGGATGAAAAATCAATTGCTATTATTGTAGCAGAAACAGTGAGTAAATTGTTTTGCTGAAATTCTACTGAAATAATTTAAAAGCAGATATTTACTCTCTGGAGTTTGCTGTGGCAAGATTTGCATTTAAGGAGAAAAAGCCATGCTAGTTATGCAGAGGGGGATCCATCTGCCTGCCTGTTGATGTGATGTACTCTGGAAATACTCACCAGAGTGTCCTGAGTTATAAATACTACAGACAACTAATTCTTATGCATCACTGTATGTAACGTTGTAACAAAACCTGCCCTTTCCTCACTCCGATCCAGATTAGAGAGATCAGACTGTAGCACCTTTATAATTAAATGTGAGCACATATTGAAACTGAATTGCCGTTTTCTTCTGTCTGCCCTGGTTGTGGTACAGCACGGAAAGGTAGGGTTTATTTTCTGGTTGCATTACGATGGTTTCTGTGACATTTATGGAGATAGGCTGATTTTAGCTAGGTCAGAATTATCTTTAAAGATCAGTTGCTTGCATTTGTCATTCATGGCTTATGCTCATTCTCCATCTCTCTTTCACTATAATATTTTTTTAAACTTTGACTCCTTCTGGTGAGATTACAAAATATGCTACATACTAAAGGATGTGCCTTACTGACATCTATGTACTGCTCTGGAAGAGAAATCTACTGTTCAGAATAGGAAATATATGTTACAATAATCATAATGCTTCTTATTTTTTGTCAGGCCACTCATATTTTAAGCTATTATCATGCTGCCATTATATTTCTCTTGTTTATAATCAGAAATTGTGTATGCAGGGAATCAAAATCGTAATCTGGGTCTCACTGATGGCAACAGCAACATTTGGTTGGCATAAGCAGGACCTGGATTTTATCTCAGTTGGCTACTTGCATGCCATTTTATTTGACCAGACAACGTCAACACTTTACAAGTCTACTTTATTCAGCTTAGCCAAACTCTGTGTGGACCGTGTGATAAACATAAGGAGTTATGGAAGAAGGTGAAGCCTTCTTCCAAAATGCTGCAGCTTTTACAACTTGAATATATTTTCTTTATTGGGACACTTAATTTTAATAGATCCTTGCTTCCCTTCCTAGTCCTGAGGAGGACAGGTTTTTTTTCTGGTTTTAGCAGAAGTGAAGCCTTGAGTGTTCCACACAATGTTACCATCAGAAAATGTTTTGAGGCTCTGAATACTTGAAAAGTCTGGATTTAGCTGGTAGGTTCCCAGATCCTGCTCCAAAGCACATGCTGTATACACACCTCTACAGCGACGGTGAGGATGGCCTCAGCTGCAGGACATACACCACAGTGCACCCAGGGCTTTATCTTGCTGGAGCCCAGGCAAAGGCCTCCTTCACCAAGCCCATTAAAAAGCCTTGCCTAGCATTCCTCTTAAAAGTCTGGAATGTGTCTCAAAACACATTGGAATGGAAAAGATTGGAAAGAGAAATAAAGCTTTTCATGGGTCTGTACACCAACTAAAAAAGTGGAGCCAAGTCCCTCAGCAATGTAACATGAAGCTGAACTCATCTGAGTTCCCTTTTCCCAGGAGAATATTTGGCTGATATCTCTGTGTTTCCCAAGGCTGTAGCTGCAGGGATTACCTCACATTATGATTTTGTGCTTTGGCCCTTACTCAACTCCCTTTCTTGCATAGAAATACTTAACTCAGGAGGATGAAGCCTGAGATAGCCTATCCAAAAGTGGATTGCCTGCTTTGTTATGGAGGCACACCCCTGTTCATCAGCGGCTAATACGATCACCGCACACCACGGATTTAGGCACCTTTGCTGGATTTGAGCTAATTCTAAGAAAGGACACTTGAGTTTAAGACATTAAGAAGGACAAGTGGATGTTTAGAGAGAATTGTGTCACAGGGAAATTGTGGTGCTTGATCCTTACCTGGTCATGGCCATAGCCCTCTAAATATATTGAGCAGGTGTGAAGAAAAGCCATTTTCCATAAGGGAACAAGGATTTTTTTCTTCCTTTTCTTTCATCTCTTAGTCTATTACAGAGACTTTCTTGGTTTTCCTGTGGGATTTCCATAGCATTTTCCTTTGGTGAAGTAATACAATACTATTATCTAAGAAAACTTTGCAAGAAAGGCTGTATAGCAACTGAGCATGTGTGTGTTGTTTTGGTAGAGGTGCATCTCCTGTTACCTACTACATTACTACCTAAGTAACGCAGGATACTTTCCAACTTGCATCACTCTTCCTTTTTAAAACTGGGGAGAGTTTGAGATTGAGAATAAAGGTGATAGGAGCAAATGATGCAAGACCATAGCAATGGACAGCAGCTCTTAATAGGTGAAGAATCATCACTGTTGGTTACTCTTGACAAACCTGAAGTATGTTCATACAGCATTAGAATTTAATTTCTCATCTTTGCTAAGACTCAGCTCTTTCCAAAACTTAGAGCTGTACTAACTGCTTTTTGAAGTATTAGGAAGCATGAAATTTTACATTTAAGACAGTTCAGGTGTACAGAAGAAGAGAAATAATGTTTTATTACCATAGAATCATGCTCAGTTTTAATTCATTTTAAGAGCTGTTTTGATGTGTGAAGTAGAGCCAAGATGAATTTTAGACTCCTGCTCTTATTCCGATCCTGCATGCTGCAGGCAGTAGATGCAAGAACTGCTCATGTCCACTATACTTAAGAGCACCAAGTTTTAAACACTGACAAACTGTTTTGTCACAGCAGGTAAGAGGGAGATCTTTAGCAAGTAGTACTTGTGTGTATTTGCAGATGCTTGACAAGCTGGCTGCTGGGATGTCATATTACATGCTTTATATTCATGTTGAATGGATAATGCAAAATATACTTTTCCTTGTTTCTGAGTGCCACAGACTAGCTGCAGAATGGCCCAATGGTGGAAAGCAGGGATGTTTATTTGGCTTTTGAGTAGTCCCATCTCCAGCTAGGTGACATTCTGTGGTGAGTGTGGTTCAGCATCGTGCTTCACCCTCAGTCTCAAATCATGAATGCAAACCTTTCTATTGTATGAAATACTCAGGAGGCTTTTGTATCACTTTGCAAATACAAAAAGATGTAACACCAAGTTGTATGCTTCAAAGTAGATGCCCTTTCAGTGATAATGAAAAAATTTGATGTGGCCATTGCTTTCACTAATCCAGTTCTAGGCAGGCAAAGAGATCTCAAGGCTTATCAGAGATAATGTTCATACCTTGCTATGCATGGTTCTATCTCTTTGTCTTGATTATTTCAGTCCTATTGCCCGCAGATTGTTTCCATAATCCCTTTGGTGATAAAATCAAAATGCAGGTCTCATATAATTGTTATTTAGTATGTTGGTAACACGTTTTCTGAGGTTTTCTGAAGTGTAGCTTGGGTAGGATTCAAAGCAGTGCTAAGAAATTTTTTTGTTTGTTTTTGGTTTTTTATTTTTTTGTTAGTGGTACCTGAGAGGTGATACAGCCTTTGAAGAATAGCCTGTTTTAAATGTGACTTCATCCAACTATGTCTACAGGAAACAGTAATGCCATTCACCAGCAGAAGGCTGAGGTTTCAGCTCGCTTCAGAAGACAGATTCTGCTGAATCTGTTCTACAGCTGTTTCCAGCTTTCAATCCAGCACGACGCAGCCATGTCCTTCAAAATATTCTGTACGCTGAAGTGTGGTTCAGGAGATGGTGGAGAGCACAGCTTGCAATTTCAGCAAGATTATTCAGGATTAAATATGTTTTATTCTCTTGAATTAGATAAATGTAACACTTGTTACAAAAAGCGTGGCTACAAAATGAGTAAGCCGTGCATTGTATATTTGAACCAAAACACCACAGTTCACAGTGCTTCCTTCTTCCTTCCCCTGAGATGTTAAGCCATTTAAAGAGTCCAAGATCTATTTTCTTGGATTCCTTTAGACTTTTTAGTGCTCTTATATATATGTCATCCTGTTTTTGCAGTAAGGCAGTTGATCACAATTGAAAGATTACACCTTAAGAATGTACAAGTATTTATTTGTCTGTCCAGAAGGATTACTGTCAAGTGGGGCTAAGCATTGTATATGCCTGGAGAGCTGTCATACCCTGCTTTAGATGAATCCTTGAATCCAGAGCTGTTCAAAGAGCAAGTAGAGAATCGGAGAGATGGATGGTCCTGAAAGGCTGTTGAAATACAAAACCTAACCAGAGCCATACATTTGGTTGGCCTTCAGAATTATGTGTCTATCAGATATGTCATGGTCCTGACCTGCAAGAGGAAAAGAGTTTGAGAGGAATGGGAAAATGGGTTGCAGAGGAGAGGTCATGTGAAGGGATGAATAGTAACTTGGTGTGTTTGCCCATAGCCTCCTTCTTGGTGAGGTGGTGATGATGTACTCCAACACAGAACCACACAGCTCAAGGCAGTTGCGCCATGGCATCTAGCAACACAAAATAGTGCAAAATGCAACATCCAAGCAACTTACTCTGGCTGTCTTTCCTCCAAGCCTGTGCCCGAGAAAAACAAGATGTAATTTTGCTGCTGTCCCGATCTCTTTTGTGTGTACAATGTGTGCCCATCTTCAGCATAAGAACTACTGTCACAGTAACACACTAACCTAGTTTAGCCTCCTATCCTTTTTATGCATGTAGGGGGTAAAACCTGATTGTGTTTGTAAATGTATAGTGCAGCAAAGGGGACCAGAGCTGAACCTTTGTGCCTGCAATCCTTACTGAGAGGATTGACCTTTAAAAACAGGATATTATTATTATCCTCAGTAAGTTTGCAGACAATGCCAAGTTAGGTGAGACTGTTGATCTGCTTGAGGGTAGGAATGCTCTTCAGAGGGACCTGGACAGGCTGGATCAGTGGGCTGAGGCCAATCATATGGGCTTCAAGAAGGCCAGTTGCCAAGTCCTGCGCTTGGACGACAACAACCCCAGGCACCATTACAGGCTTGGGGAAGAGCTGCTGGAAAGCTGCTCTCCAGAAAGGAAGCTGGGGGTGTTGATCCACTGCTGACTGAACATGAGCCAGCAGTGTGCCCAGGTGGCCGAGAAGGCAAACAGCATCCTGGCCTCTATCAGCAATAGTATGGGCAGCAGGACTACAGAAGTGATTGTTCCCCTGTACTCAGCAATGGTGAGGCTGCACCTTGAGTACTGGGTTCAGTTTTGGGCACCTCAGTACAAGAAAGACATCGAGGTGCTGGAGCGGGCCCAGAGAAGAGCAACAGAGCTGATGAAGGGTCTGGAGTACAAGTCTTATGAAGAGCGGCTGAAGGAGCTGGGGTTGTTTAGTCTGAAGAAAAGGAGGCTAAGGGGAGACCTCATCTCTCTCTACAACTACCTGAAAGGACGTTATAGAAAGGTGGGTGTTGGTCTCTTCTCACAAGTCATAACTGATAGGGCAAGAGGAAATGGCATCAAATTGTGCCAGGGGAGGTTTAGTTTGGACACCAGGAAAACCTTCTATACTGAAAGGGTTATCAAAGCCTGGAACAAGCTGCCCAGGGAGGTGGTTGAATTGCCATCCTTGGATATATTTAAAAGTCATGTAGATGTGGTGCTTAAGGATATGGTGTAGTAGTGGTAGAGTTAGCTAACAGTTGGACTTCATAATCTTAAAGGTCTTTTCCAACCATAGTGATTCTGTGACTAATCATGAATCTGAATTTTCTGGCTTTCCTCTAAGCTTTTGTAGGCTTTTTTTATTGTGTTAGTCTCCTGAAGATCTTGTGCACAATTATTTGGGCTTTATAACTATACAAATTTTGCACCCCTTACCTACACTGGGTTACTTTTACACAATGTAAACATATTTCTGCGTTTCTAAACAGATGACATCTGGATAAAAAGTAGTCTAGACACTCCTTAACATCCTGTCTTTGGTAAATTTCTTTTCAGCCTAAAGTAAAATCTCAGTGGAGTCCACTCTGTAGACTGAGCATGTACTGGCCATTCAAACTGAAGAGCTGGCTTGTCATCTACTGCAGAAGAAATTAAACAAGAAAAATAGGCATCTTCTAATCTTCAGATGAGACTTTGATCCTAAATCAATTACCATGTATTAGTTAGCTGTGCAGCATGCACCTTTTAGTGCAGATATTTATTCCACGTTACTGCTGTTCATGGTTTACCCTAGGAATGAGTAAATTAGGTACTTAATTCGGTACTTAACTTGGTTAAGTTAAACGCAGGAAACAGCCTTGAAAGAAAACTGTTAGTATTCAAAAGTTAATTCCTCAGAAGCATAGAAAAGGTGGAACTCAGGTTGCCTGTGATATCCATGCACATACAAGAGGTGGGATGAGATGGACCATGTATGGTCTGGTGTGTGACTCTTGCCCTGTCAGTGTGATAGCCCTTAATGTGCTCAACAGGAAAGGGACCCTCAAAGAATAGCACTGTTAAAATTATTCACATCTTATTAGTAAGTGCACATTGCCACCTCACAAAGCTTTGGCTTTGTTGGAAAAAATGTTCATGGAAAGAGCAAGAAGGTGAACTCCCAATAAAGTAGATGAAGACTAAAATCCCAAGTGCTACTTAACAAATGGATTTGTTTTGAAGTCATGGCATCAATGGTATGTTCTCAATAGGGTCTCCAGATGTGGAAAATTTGAGTTCGAGTTTGCTTGGGAAGGAGAAAATCCTTTTGCTCAAGAGTTTGGGCGCTTTTTTTACTACGTGATGCCTTCCACCCACCTTAGTTCCCATTACACCTTCTCACTTTGACAGACAAAACCTTTGTTGACATTCAGGCTCCCACTCCTTCTAAAATTAGAAGGCGAGTCTGTTAACCCCCCACTAACACCTCTTTCAGCATCAAGGTACTCGTGAAGTCCCTGGTTTCATGCTCAAGTACAGTTTCTTCCTTGTACGTCCTGCCACTCCAGAGGAAATCAGTGCTGCTGGTTTAACAAACATCACTGGCATAAGGTTGATCCTCAGAAGGTTTTCGCCCTTTTAGAGATGCATAAATGAATTGCTGAATTGACAACCCGTTCTGTGGTTTATTCTTCTACATGAAAAAGTTGTCCAGAAAGGAAAATCTTTCACTTCAGTCCCATTTCCTGACACATATCCCTTAGAAACATGTCTGCCAAAGCAATGCTTTTACTTTCTAAGCTGTGTATTTGGTTTATTATATGTAAGTGTGTTTATATATATATGCAAACACATACTTACATGTGTATGTATGTGTGTGTTTAGAGTTTTGACCAGTTTTTAATCCACTGCGATGTTCACTTGACTGTAGAAAAACTATATAATATTCATATCAGAGCTGTTCTTCCTCCTTCTCCTGATTATCTTTCTGGATTTCCTTATTTCTTTCACTACATGAGTTTTTAATTCTCATTTTGATGTTTTAATCCTGATTTTTGCATCTGACTATGCAGTAGTCTTTCCATATCCACTTCTTGAAGGAACAACAGCATGAGATTACAGGCTTTCTGGTTTGGGATAAACCTTGTTCTGCATGAAGATACTGTGGCTTTATCTTTAATAGTAGTGATATGTCAGACTGCACTGTGATGTTGATTACAGACCTAAAATTGAATTAATTCTGTGCAGGACATTTTTATTTCAGTCATTGCACAACTGGCTATGTCTGTTATTTTTTATCTAGAATATATTTTAGAGCTCTTCTCACTGACAGTTTCTCCACTGGATTATTGCTTAAGTTTGCACTGTGAATACAACCAGGGCAGGAGACCTTCTATATATCATTTCTTTATTGAAAAGGGAAAATGGAATTTTCTTCCAAAAGTAGAGTGGAGAGCTATGTAATGTGTTTCACACTTGGCTTTAGTGCTGGTCAAGAAGTCAAAGCTTATCTGCTTCTTTTTAGAGGAAAAGCAAGGGGACATGCATTTGGCATAGGTTTTTTCCTTACTAGATGTGTTTATGTAGGAACAGTGGAAGGAATGAATACATGTAGCACGAGTTGTCAGGGAGCTGCCAAGTTGTTTATCCTGTTTCCTTCAGGTAGGGTTTGTTTTCTATGTTTGGCTTAGTTATGCCAATAAACATTTGTAGATCAAAATGGTGTTTATTCAGGAAAGAAGCTAAAGGTCTCAGACTTAGAACATGAATAAATGCAGGATCAGTGTTCATACGCTGATCCACTGCTTTCAAATTCCTATGAATTAATCTGAATTTTTTCCTACTTCACTTGGCTTCAGATATCTTTTTGAACATATCTATTCATCAGCATTGAATCAAAAGCTTGGCAGCTATTTCTTGATTAAATAATTATTCCCAAACTAATAAACATCACAGCAGGGTTTAATTAATGTATGTCAGTCATATGGCACTCTTTTTTTTCTTCTTCTTCTTTCTCTAAAAATACAGTGCTCTGAAATTAGTACCTGCAGAATAAAGGTGTGGGCTTTTTTCTGCAGTGATCCATGGGAAAGATATGTAGATTGCATCCACTTATTTTTCTGTTTAGGCAGGGATGTCTCATTTTTTAAATGTTTCCTGACAGAAAAGCTGCAAAAAAACTTGCTGGGAACCCTCCTTACCCCCATAGGACTGTTAATGGAACAAACACAACTCTGCTGTGACTTCTGTATTTGCAGTTTTATGTTAGCAATGGCATTAACCTCAGTGTATATCAGTGTGTCTGCTTAATTCTGCTACTTGATCAGCTTTTGAAGATACCATAAGCTGGAAAGATAAGGTTCATACATTTAAAAATGATAATGCAATTGGCATCTCTTTAGGGTAGAATATGTGCTACTAGCGATCATGTGTATGTACAGCCTGGTCTGCACTTTCCCTTTCCCTAATGGAATGTTAAGCTGTGGTTGGTTTTCCTCAGAGCTGTAGGGAATGGGATCTCCTTGCCTGGCTTGGGAGGAGAAATGCTCTTCTCCAACATTAAAAGTCATCCACTAACAACTTTTTATTCTCTATCCCCCAGATCAGAACCCACACTGAGATTCAGTCAATGTTGAGTACATAACTTACAGTTTAGAAATATTGAACCCTGAAACGTTATGCAGGATTGCATGTTCTGTAGTTATGCTTTCAAAGCATCTGAGCAACTGTGAACGTACTGCCTAAGGATGTCAAGTATGAACATATGGTTGTGATGAAGGCATGCTGATATCTTTGACGTCGGATGAGATAATAAGAATTAAGAAACATACTTGATTATTTTTGTGTTTCGTTTTCTCTTTGGCATCATTGATAGTGAATCTCTGTATATGCATAAACTTCAAATTTACTTAAGCTGCTGGGTGAAAAGTGTTTTAATGTAAAAAACAGACAAAAAAAAATTAAATTAGTCTAAGGGGTTCAGGTGCAGTTTTCACACCTAACTACCCAGGAGTTTTATGATGTCCTTCATGTTCACCCTAAACACAGATTTATGGTGCAATATATAGAAATCAAGTTTTAAAATAAGCAGTCAAAGTTCTTCAAGTGTATCTCATTGCGTGACCTTGATGAAACTATTTCCAATGTGCAGAAGGGCTGGATAACTATTACCATATTTTGCATGAAGTACGGTCTGCTTTGAAGTTGGCAGACTCTTTTCCTGGGGACTTTGTAGGATTAGGCTTTCTACATGAACAAAGTTGCTTCTTTAAGGAATGTATTTCCAGATGGAGTGATATTCAACTGAGATGTAGAATGAGTTCAAACAACCACAGGATATATTGAGAAATTATATTATTCATAACCTCATCAAGAATTACATTCATAGAGATTATAGAATGACCTCATCTTTTATTTGGACAGTGTTATGTCTTCTGTCTTCAGTGAGGACCCGAGTGAAACACTGTCTGGCTGAAGTGATTATTCTCAATTTGCATAAAGGATTCTATTCTCATAAATAGGTACATAAATAACTTTGCACTTGAGTAATCCCTTTGAAAGGAATGGGACAAAATATTAGTTAATTTTGATCAGAAGAGACTATTCACAAAAGATTTGGAGTTTAATATTGTTCTATAGTTTCCTAGCTTGCTGAGTCCTGCCTTCACTGCAGCCTTTCTTCCAGTGGGTTTTACATGTCTAATCTTTGAGGGAGGGGAAAATTTCTTGGCATTCTGTGTATGCTTCACTTCATATAAGTGATCGGGTTTGATATTTACTGCTTGTATGCTTAATTTGGTACTTAATTAGCAGCAAATATTCAGAAAACATTAAATTTCTTACCGCGAGGGAAGTCATCTCAGGCTTTTTACAAAGGCTGAAATTCCCATCCCCTGTTGAATATGTATTTCCAAGTGTGCAGAATGGTTGTTTGACTGATGTGTTTTTAAATGAATACATATGCTTTCCGACAATTACACAAAATTTTAACAAAAGTTTGTCAAACAAAGAGGGCAGTGATAAAATCCTTCTGTTCATACTAAGAATTTGCTGACAACCTGCACGATGTGCCGTGCTGCCAGGAAAGCATCTGGGCTGCAATGATTCCAGTGTAACTGGCTGTGGCACGCATGCCTTGCTGCTCAGACCTTTTGGACCTACCCATGCCAAAGAGGGATTTCTGAGCCAGCAGTAGAGCAGCCCAGCTGCAGTGGAGGCATGGGCTCAAGTGTCATATTCTTACTTATGAGAGGGTTTTGGAGCCTTCACGCTGTTTCTTACACACTGCTGGGAGTCTCAGGCAGGTTCTTTCCTCTCCTCATTTGTTTCATTCTCTATGCATTGCTTTTTTTCCTGTGTTTTGAATGATACCCATGAAGTGGTTCATTTGATGGGATACCAACTACCTTTCATGCCTCCTTATCACACCAGAACAGATGTCTACTAGCGCCGTACCTTGGTAGTGCCAGGATTCTGGAAATGGCATTGTTCAACAGCCACTACTGCAGAGCAATTGGTTTGAGCATCAACTGCAGTATGGAAACAGAGAGGTCAGCTGCTCCCTAGAAAGTCCAGGCCTTGTTTGCATTGTAACAGCAAGGCACATGGTGTCTTCTCCACATCTAACTTGTGATGGGAGTTTCATGAACATTCACTAGTGGTCTAATGCTATGATGAAGTCAGCGGTCAAGATTACCGTCGTTAGGCTGTGCTGAAAGTTCCACCATGGAGACTAAGAGACCTTCAGGGTGTAACTGTGAGGCTTGCTTAACTGCAGGGCCACACAGAAGAGAAGCTGTACCTGGATTTATATACAGGGTGTTTCTAGGTCAACTAAATGAAGGCAGTAGCTGTAACTCACAACAGAGAAATCCAGGAGGCCTGTACGAAGCATGAAATCAGGAGTAAGTGGAGCTGCAAGGGAATGGTGTTCCGGCTCCCAAACACAGCGCTCGAGCACTCTCTGCCCCGCACTCCCAGCTGAGAAGCTGCAGCTCGTGCTGCGACCCCTCCGCACCCTGCAGCGGGTATGCCTTGCCAGTCAGGGCTGTATCCACAGCGGTGTGTATGAACGAGCTGATCCTCAGGAGGCAACATCTGAAGAAGCAGAGGTCTTCCTTAGCCCCAGTCCCTTACCTCCCAGGAGAGGATAAACTCCATCCTGCCGAATGCAGCATCATTCTTCTTATGGCCAAGTTTTATGGCAAACACCATAGGAAAGCTGACGCTAGGCTGAGGATTTGGGAGATCTTGTAAGCCTGTTGTTCCTGGTCTGAATTCCTTGATAAAATGTCACTTGTATTCACCATACATAATTCTCAGCCCTATTTTGCTGGCAGAGCATGAATTGGGCTGAGTGTCCCAAGCTCTTGAAGCTCTTTGCAACTTGATTGTGGGAGATGATTCATGCAAGTAGATAGAAGTACTGACAGCAGGGACACAGGATCGAGAGCACGTCTGGTCTTCCAAGATTGTGTTTCTTGACTTGGTGAACAACCTCACTCTCCTACAAACCGGTTGTACCTGGCTGCAGGTTTGGGTTTTGTTCTACGTTTTCACTACAGTGGTGTGGGTTACTCTGTTCCCAGCTGCATTAAGTATCAGCCATTGCTGCTTAATGTTGGGAAAAGTCTAGCCTGGTTCTCAGGAAAATATGTGGCACCCGATTTCTTTGCTGTAACCAGTTTACTACATAATATTAGACAAAATTAGACTCCAGGGTACGGTGCGTTAAAGCAGTGTCAAAACCATTGAATCCGTTTCCCCACAAAGTATAAAAACAGATACAGCTCTGCAAGCAGAACACTTCTTCATAGCGTAGGTAGAGGTGAAATATGAGAGACCTACACTGCAAAATGTTTTGGACAGTGTTTAATGACCAGCAGTGATTCTTGTGCTAATCTGTCCTTCTCTAGGAATATTTTCAGTTACTCTTTAAATTGCGCAGATTCATTTTATTTTGTTTCCTCTACTGTCAGGCTGTTGTTTTATATGAGCTGGCAGGTGAGAGCTTTCCAGGCTTGGAGGTAGCAGAAATTACTACATCTGGGGAAGAAGGTGTCATTTATCAAATGCCATTAACTTTAGAAGTATTTTATACTCTACAGATGAATCTGGACATTTTCATTAAATATTAGACAATGGACTGGGTAGGCTGCATAATATACAACATTTGAGAATACTTTAGAACATTATCTGACAGAAACCTTTCCAAAAAAAAACAGATCCAAAGAGCATTTGTATGAACTATTCATTAAAACAAATAACATTCACCTCTGTTAAGAGCCAGAGGAGAGAGCACTTTATTTTCTCTTTGCTGGTGGGGATTGCCTACTTTTCCCTGCTTGCAACTGTGCTGTAAAATTATGGCTTTTCTTTCAAAATCAGCAATGTTACAATAGGTTATCCAGAAAAGTAATTGTCAAGCTTTCCCTGCTCAAAGCCAAGCTGTGAATAAAATATGAAAGGGCTGCTTTTAAAATATAATTTCCAGTTACTGTTTTATTATGCATTTAAACTTTAGCGTTATGCTTTTTAATTGTCTTTTATTATTAGAAATCTCACAATTGTCATCTGGGAAGAGAAGAATAGATATAAATCCATAAGAAGTTTAAGAAATCCTATGGGATATAGGGCAAGTCTTAGTAATGGCATATCTCACACTCTCTGGAGTTTGTACATTCAAATATTAATGTGTACCTGCAATTTTTATTTAAAAAAAAAAAAAAAAAGACTTGTCTTAGGACAGGAAAAAAGGTTAGGTATTTACTCTCAAAACTGTAACCACAAGAAAGGTGGGAGCTAAACTGTTAGCTGGCTCCCACTTTGTTACTGAAACATATAGGTAGGTTTTATTTTGCTGCTAGAAACTGCTGTCAAAAGCACCAACTGAAGTCAGGACGAAAAAAAAAGGGGGGACCTTAGCAGGACTGACGCAGGTGAAGTTCACGTTCACTGCATGTACATTTCAGGATCGAGTCAGTGAGTCTCTCTGGTATCAGTGGTGTCTGGATGCAGGGATAAGGTTCACCTGCATCTGGCTGACTGCTAGAAATGCATACAAATAAAAGCAAATGTGTGAAGGCAAGTTTGCTACATGGCCTTTACACATATGCCTGGGATAGGTGACTGAATATGGTTAAATGTCCCTGGGGCAGGAAATGCTGGAAATATGAGCATCAAGAAGTGACTTTATATTCAGTTACAGAGTGTGGCTTTTCCTAATTGTAATGTTTGATGACAGAGACTGAAATAGGTGCATTATGTAATGCTCAAATAAGAGAGATGGTTGAAGTAGAGTTGACAATCCAGCCGCCTCCAACAACGTAGGTGTCTACAAGTCTGGGGTTGCATTTGAATCAGATGATCAGAGCCTTAAAGTTTTCCAAAATGTCTGAAGTCGCAGTACCGAAATTAAATGCAGCCACGGAAGAGATTTAGCCAAAGGTGTGGGGAAGATGTGACCCTGTAAACTGCTTTCCAACTACTGCCCAAATTAGAGATTGAGAAGTAGATCTGTGAAGGTGTTTAGGTGGTAAAGGGAGCAGGCGCTTGCAAGAGTCCCAGTGGGCACCTGTGGGTGCTTTTGAAAAGCGACCAAAAGCCACTTGAGAAAATGTTGATTATTTAAATTTATAAATTAAAAACATGCATCTGTATATGAAGCCTGTACCTGATCTGTCATCTCAGTTTTATTCCATGAATGTACCTGAATTAAAAAAAAATAATAGCAAAAAGTAATAAGTATTTGATAAAAAAAGTGGGGAAACAAAGGTAGGATTTGTTTTTCTGGTTGTTTTATTGATTGGGGTTTGGTTTTCCCCAGGTTGGTATTTTTCTGTCTATTAATTGTTAACTCACTTTCATTAACTCGTGGAAATGCAAATGCATGTAACACGGAATGAAGATGTTTTACCAACAAGATTAATTAATTATTGAGGCAGCCAATTAATAGCACTGAGTAATGTTCTTAAGTCAAGTACACGGTGCAAGAAGCGGTTGCTGTGTAGGATTAAACTGAAGCGCCGTATCCCAAGCGAGAAACACAGATGTAAAGCCTGTATCCAGCGGCTAGAAACTTCCAAAGCAGAGGCGGACGCAACTGCTATTTGGAGGAGATGTACAAACTCATTAAGACAGCTCCATCTTGGGAAAAGAAAAAAATTACATTGCCTTTGTGCTGCATTTACTTACGCATCTGCTTTTGGCTTCGGCCACAGGTTTTTTTTTTCGGGAAAGTACAAATTCTGTCAAATGTTATTATGGCTGCCTGAGTGATGAAATGTTATTTTTCCTGCCTTGGAGCAATTCCCACTCTGTTCTTCTGGAGACAGTAGCTCCCTCCTCCTGTTCTTTGAATATCTGATCCTGAATATTGAGTTAAGCCAGACTTTGGGGTCTTGATCCCTTCTCTGAGCTTCATGGGCACTGAGGTTACGCAGCTGGCAGTCAGTGCTCTGGGTTCTGATGCCTCCCAAAGCCTGGCAGCAGTTCAGTTTAGCACCTGTCATAAATTAGGCTCGTGTTTTAGTGCTGCTATTAGTAGAGAAGGTCTTGACTCTGTCCTCAGCTTGTTTCAAACGTGCTAATTGCTCTGTACGTCTCGTGGTGTCCAAGTAGAGATGGACAGGGTGAGTGTTGCGTCTGCAATGTGGCTGAACTTTCCTTCTGCTGAAATCTTCAGGTGCTGCTGCTAACCTCAGAGTGATTCCTTGTGAGTTTGATTTCCAGTCAGCAGTGGGATTTCACTTGACTATAAACTTCAGGATTGCTTGATACTTATGCCTTTAATATGACTAAATATTGAACTGATATTTTACACATGCATCAGGATTACACAGCATTAATATAATCTCATATACCAGAACAATTTTAAGTAAAACATGTATTTAAAATTATTTAAGTGTGCAGATAGTTCATTAGGAGTAAAAGCTCATTTTCAGTGTTACAAAATAATTTAGTGTCATTACTGTATTATTGTTTATACATACATCTGAACTTCCATCAAATATTTATATTGGCCTAATTCAGACCTGACATTCAGACAGCTTCACTGATTTACAGCGATGAAGCCAGGTAAATAATCTAGCTGTATGAAAGCTCATTTCTGTGATTAAGTATCATTTTCACTCGGATAGTTGCTCCAAATTGCAGCTTGGATACCAGCCTCCTTTTGCTGTCTCTTCACTTTCGTAGGAAAAGTGGGGAGGGTGCTGTTGACAGATATGTGCGTGTCCTCTGTAGTTGCACTGTAATTTTCATTTCTGTGAGAAGCTCTGGGTGTGCCTGTAGTCCCTGCAGAAGTGTCTTAAGGAATCAAAAGAAAGCATCTACTACCTGGTAGACTCACAGCACCCTCTCCAGTCTACCTGCCAGCTTGGAGTCGTTGCAGCTTATATAGAAAGCCACATTATTATGCTTCTGAATAGTTATATATGTAGTTATATTCTAAGTAAGACTCAGTTTAGAGAAAGAAGTAGAAAGAGAATTGACAGATTGGATGTTTGCTCTTTGAGCCTTACTCCTGGTTGGACTCAAAAAGCAAAAGCCTTTCTGTAGCCAATTCTAAGTTACTGGAGTCAGAAGGACATCATGGCTCTACAGAGGAGAGCAGAGAGGCACCATCTTCACGTCCTGGTTTGTGCTGACCAGCACCCAAGATGTGTGTGCAGGGAGGGAGCTGCCAGTTACTCCATGATGTTGGGAAGTCATGGCTGCAGTTGTGTCCTGCAGTTTGAGGTCAACGTGGCTGAACATCCAGCTCCCTGTGGTGTCTTGCTCCTCCGGCCACAGCTGCCCAGGCACCCGAGGTGTGAAGGGCCATGAGCATGAGAGCTGAGTGCTTGCTGCCTCTGGGATAGTTTGCTCTGGTCTCCGGAGGTGTTCATCACCAACTGCGACTGCAGATGCAGGGCTGGAGCCGCCGTCTTAAGCACAGACCTGATTTCAGACACTGAAAGGCAGTGGTTTGTTGGTGCGTCTGTTAGTTGCGAAACACATCTCCCTGGTTTATCAGTTCCCTCGGGGATCTCTGCTGCTTATCGTCCCTGCTCCCATTTCTCTTCCATTATTAATTAATCTTTGTCAAGCGAAGCCACAAATTACTTGTCAGATCAATGATTGGATTTCACCTACTTTCCCTCGGGCTTTCAGTAAGAAAGGCTATCGCTTACTCTGGGTGGATTACCAGAGTGGATTAGAGTATTGTGGGTGTACGCTCTGCTTTCTGCTGCCACCATGGATAAGAAAAATCTGATCTGACAGCTGCAGGTCAGTACATGCTTTACATTAAGCTATAGGTGATGGAATGGGCTGCTAAAAGAGACGATTGTGTTTGTGAGCTAAGCAGGAGTCTCAAAAGCATCTGAGGTTCAAAGTGCTGACCTGAACACTGTTGGTGTTTACAAAAAAAGCAGGGAAGGCACTGAATGGGCTATAAATACTTGTTTGTGGAGGGTAGGAGCACACTTTTAGTAAACTATTTCATAACGGCTGCTGGAGGTGGCTTATGCCTTCATCTGAGGAGGTGGTTTGGGGTGTCTCAGAGCAGGATATTGCAGTAGCAGAATTGCTATAGTGCTCAAGCTTCTAAATTTACGTTCTCCCTTTTCCTTTGTTTCTCTCATCTTTATCATTTTTTCCTGCTGTGTTTACATAAGTGCATAATATATTCCCTTCTTTCATTATCTTGTAATCCATTTTAATAGAGTCCCATGAAGTTTGGGAAGAGGAAATAAAACTACCCCGCTTTGATGGGTTCCCTGGTGTCAGGTACTTAGAAGTGGTATGTTTGTTGTCAGCACTTGGGAGAAAGGAAAGCAACCAGCAGAACTGCTGTCGAGTGCATACAGATGTGCCACTGACACAGTTCTGATGGACTGGGGCTAGGACATGAAAAGGAGCACATTTGCTTCTTTTAAGGAGGGAGAATGTGAGTAACATTAGGGTCATAATTTATACATCACTGAATAAACAGTGTTTTACTGTTGTGTACTTTTTAGGCATTTATAATCATCTGCATGTATTAAGGGTTTGTTAGGCTTGGGAAGTAGGTGCTCAGGATATTGAATTTATTACTTTGAAGTTTATTGAATTTCCTTTGAATTTGTTTGTTGATGTAATGTCACTATCATGCTTATCATGTGCAGCTGGCTGTTGTACGTGGGTTTTCTGTGCAGCAGCAAGTCAATACAGCCATGTGGTTTGGGGATGTTGTTAATAACTAGAGCCACTCTGAGCAGATGAAGGACAAGAGACTGATCCCAAACCTACTTTTTGGTTCCCCCAAGCTAGACTTGGAAGACTGGATTAATTTAGACCTGAAAACATAACTGTGTTCAAATTATGTTCCTTGCAGTTGCCAGCAGTTGATGGTGTGTCTTTTCCTGAGCCCTGGAATTTGGTACATGTGCCTTTTTGCTCCCTCCCAGATGTTGCCATTTTCTCATTTCTTGGCATGCGTGCACAGGAGGAGGCATTGTTGAGTATTGGGTACATCCCATCTGTAGCCATGTGGAAAATATTCTACTTTTCAAACTTTTAGGAGCCTTCGTGGTTGTAGGGACCTGTCATATGAGGATACAGAGGTTCTCATACACGCAAGTGTCCTGCAAGCCAAAGCAAAGCACCAGTCCTGTGTGAAATAAATACCAGTTTATGGGTCTTTGTTTTTTGACATTATGTTGGGAGGCATTTAGATGAAGCTGAGGTCACAGAGGGAAATATAATCAAGTTGTGATTGCTCAGCCTCATTGCCACTTTGCTGACATTTCTAAGCCAAGGGAAAAAAAAAAAAGGAAAGAATATTGTTGAGCCACTTTTGCTAGTCTTAGTTTAGATAAGAGGTTATTTGGTATGGCTGTAACACTGTATTGAAACAATGTCAGTGAAAAATTAGGCCCTGAGAAAGCTTCACAGAGCATGGTAGGCTTGCCTTTTTGCTGCTGATTCCATCTAATTGTCCGTTATACCTCAATGAAAGAAGGAAATTGCCCAAGAGTGAAAACACCACCAAGTTTTAGATTGGAGCCCAGAACTTGCACTGATCCCCAGCGCAGCCTGGAATTTAACTGCTGCCTAAACATTCATCTTTGGGAAGAGCTGAAGCAAAACAAATTAGAGGAAATATGAAGGAAGAAAGGAATGGAGATCTGCGGGGGGGCATCCAAGGACTCTGCTGCAGCAACCTGGGAGTTTGTTCCTGTTACTTGTGGCAACCCAGCCTGGTGTTGCCCCACAGGAGGATAGCCTGGTTTGCTCTTTTTACTTTGAGGGCTTCCCTTGAAAGAATCGACAGGATTTTGGAAAGCTGCAAAAGCTTTGTTGCTGTTGTTGACTTTAATCATTGCAGCATAAATTTGTATTCCCTGGAGGAGTATTTCTGTGCAATACCTTTCTGTATTTATTAGTAAAAAAAAAAAAAAAAAGATTCTTAAATTACAGGTTATTATTTCTGTCTTAGGCACTCACTGCATGACGGAAATGGAGATAAATTTAGCAAAGTCTTGTCTTCAAAGTGTAATAAAAGTATTTCTGCTAGATTTTATTAACCTTTCTCTGTAATTAAAAAGGTAAGAGCAATGAGATCTGAAAGTGAGGTTGGTTCACGTAATTCACCATTCTGACATACAGTGTTTAGGTAGTTGCTTCTGGTTGGGTTTAAATTTCTCTATAGATATTTGTAGGATTTTTCCTACTCTTACCTGTGTTTAACGAGGTGTTTCTTTATAAGGGCTCAAGGAAAACCTGGTAAGAGATATTTAGTCCTGTTTGTACTTCTCTGATGTGCCCCTCTCTTCTTGGATTTCTCAGAGCTTTTTCTCTGAAAATAAATAAATGATGCTTATTTTCTTTATGCTTCCAACATTTCTGGATTTCTTATGAATCTTGAAGTTCTCGATACCTGCTAAGCTAGTGTGTTTACTTTGTTACACTTTTGATTGGCATTGCCTCTTTTTGCAAACCTTGCCCAGGAGCAGTTCAGTTTGGAGACACAAGGTTGCAGCCCATGGCTTGTAGGACCCTGTTTGGTTATGGTTCATACTGCTTCCATAGACACCAGATGCTGCTATCTATGGTTGTTACTGCCTCAATTTAATCCCACAATAGCTCCTTAAAATCTGTTTGGTTCTTTTTCCAATTCAAAGATGTTTCTGTTCCCAGTCAGAAGTTCTAGTTTCAAATCTTTTTTTTCTCAAATAAAAATATAACACCTTTTAGGAGAAATTTTGAGGTTTACAGATCTGCAAAATTTCAAAGCTGGTATTTGTTTAGTATTTCAAAGTTACAGTGTGTCTCAGTGAGAAGCTTCCAGAGTAGTAATGCTTTAACTAGCAGCTCTTTTCTCTGTCAAGCCTCCTTTCATTAGTCCTGAAAGCAGAGCACTTACACAATTGAGCCTTAATTTCTTCAGTATCTCTTAATTCTGACATGCCATAACATTGCAGGAATGCTATTAAATTTCACTGCCAGTAGAGTATTTCAGAGAAGGTTCTCCTGCTTGCAGAAAACAGTAATACTGTATTTTTCCTACAAATTTGTCCTTTTAAACAAAAAACAAAAACAAACAAACAAAACCACACACACAAAAAACAACACACACACACACACAAAACCCCAAACAACCAAAAAAACCCCCCCAAAAAACCCTTTTTTTTTGTCCTTGGGCTCAACAGTCATTCCTTAGGGAGCTGGCAGTCTGTTTTGTAACCATGGGGGCAACTGCATCTGAATTGGGATGTATTCACTGAGAAGGAAGGGAAGCAGAACAGAACATGAACCACTGCAAAGACAAATAAACCTTATTCTATGTGTGGGAAACAAGGCTCTGTGAAAAATGTCCTTATTGAGTGAGTCTTCCAGATGGCCGTGCTCGCTGCTTAGCTGGCTTTGCTGAATGCTGAGACCTACAACAGTGGCTTTGAGAGCCTCATGAATAGTTGGAGGATCAACAACCTGGAGAGAGTTTTAACAGTGGGATCAGGTCCACTGCATGCAATAGGCTGGTTCCTGCTGACATTTGTGCTTTATGTATTACAGCCTTTATTTATAGGAACAAATTTCGTCTTGCTTTTGAGGGTTTCCTTTAACCACTGTCATTAAAAGCTGCTGAGAAACTGTTTGCTTGCTTGTAGCTCGCTGATGCAGAGCCCTGATCTCTGCAGCCCAGAGCTGAGATTCTCTTTATATGCTGAGAAACATTTGATTTGGGTTTGTGTGCTGTTACATTGCATGAAGCAACTTCCGCCTCCAGTGCTGAATATTCTTATACCTGGGACCACTCTGAGAGGTGCAGGCAGATTCATGCTGTAGAGAACAAGTCCCTGTGCTGCCTGAGCTGTAATCTCCAGGGAGGATGGTGCTGGGTGCTGCACCCTCTGGGTAGAGCTTGAGTGCCAGGTTAGACAGGAGGGCTGGCTTCTGCTGTACCCCTTAATTTGCAAGGCATGTTCCAACTACCGTTACACCTTGGGGTCCTGCTTGTACTTCCTTCCTCATCCTATCAGTCTCTAGAATTAAACAGTTTGCTTCTTCTTCAAAATTATTTTTAAAAAGTAAAAGAAATCCTTCTTTGATCTGTGTGCTAAGACCCAACTGTCATACTGGGTTAGCTGCAAAGTTTTCAGAAATAACATTCTGACACTTTTATTGCTGCTTGTATTGCTTTAAAGTGCCTGATTTGTGACCAGTGGACAGTTTTATTGCCTTCTGTGAGCTTTGTTTCTGAAGCAGAATGGTTTTATTATTTAATGGATACTGTTGATTTGAGGGAAGAACTTCCCTTGGATATTGTCCCACTAATAGAAAAAAAATCCTGTAAAAACCCACAAGTCTCTTTTCTCTTGACCTTTAAGATTTTGTGGGTTTGGGCATGTCCGTCCCACACTGCAGAGCACAGGAGTGCCCAGGCACTTGTGCCACTGGTCAGTGCCGTGGTGGGAAAATTTCAGCTCAGATCTGAAGGCATTAAAGGCACTCAGACTCTAGGGAGTCCATAAGTAAGTGTGGTATCACCCAGGTTATTAGCTTTTTTTGCCTTTCTCACCTGAACTTTAGATGTGGAGTCACTAAAGGCACAAAGAGCTTTTCCTTGGTAGTTCCAGATGCTTTTTGTGCTCCCACACGGGTCTCCATCAGGCTGTAGCATCTCCACAATTAACTGACAGCCAAATTGTTGGGCAAAGGTGAGATTTAAAGTGATCCAAGACCAGGGATTAGTCAGGTATTACACAGGTCATGTCTGATTGTTGTTCCTCTGCTTTAATTGCCGTTTCACTTACTTAAACCCTAGACAGCTAGCCAGGTTGTGTTGCTTGGCACAGCTCCAGTAGCACACGTCCTTCTAGAAACACTTGTCTCTCTCTGTTGACCGAGGATTTAGACAACGAGTTTAGTCAAAATGCCTAGCTTTTGATTTTGTGGAAGTTTTTTGGAGTTGAAGACTCACAGTGGATTTTCGTGGTTGTTGTCCCAGTTACTGTTCTCTTGCTCTTTTGTTTTTCACAAGGAAATTACTATTTAAACAGACTTTAATACTTTTAGTAAGCAAGACAAGTTTGTCCCTCTGTCTTTTTGCTCTCACCTCTTTACTTTTGAAGAGCTGCTACTCTAGTTAGACCTTCCCTTCTTCAACCTACCCAGGAGACCCAGGTCTTGACAGTAAAGGAAAAGGTCATATTTTCTGTGCAACAGCTAGAGAAACGTGGCTAGTGCTTAGTCCCAGTTACTGTGAAAACTGCATCTGGAAAGCTTCTTAAAGTCTATTCAAGCCTCTATCATTTGCAAACACATCTTGATAGAAGAGCTATCTCCGCATGCACTTGTTGTAGTGAGGCAACAGCACTGGCTGCAAGTGGCAGTGAAAATACATGTTTGCTGGCTGTGTTACCTGGTACATGCAACTGTGTTTGCATTTAATCCATGTGCCATTTTCCCTGGGCATTTGCTTAACACTGAGCATTGGAAGGAATTTGCTGTAGAAACATAAGAGCAAAATATTGAGGGCACAGTGTGTGTGTGTGTGTGTGTGTGTGTGTCTTTTGCATCTGGCCTTCTACCTCTGTTATTCTTATGCTAAAGCATCATGATTATCAAGGGACTGTTTTACCTGCCGGAAAACATCTCAAGTAGGGGTTATCCTCTGTGAATCTTTGCTATTTACAATGCACCTCATTATATCATGTTTAGAATTTAAATGAATTACTTTAATACAATCAGCTACTGTAATTACACAGGGAGCAGCCCCAGTACTCTTGCTTGTCATACCTGAGGGTCAAGACACTGAGAAATTATCTCACCACACCTTTTTTTCTGGTAGTTTTAATTAGCTTGGATTTTATATCCTGGGCTGAGCTAGCTGGGTTTGCAATTAGTAAACCCAGCAGAATAAAAAAAACAGCTTGGAAATCTGGTGAAGCAGTAAGTGTGGAGCCCTGAGCTTCACATATCATGGGAACATCACGATACTGCTAAATCCAGGGACAAAGCCTGGGATACAAAAATCCTCATGAGGCAATTTCTGCAGTCAGTTAAGATGCCAATATGTTTTATTGCATTTTACAGCATGTGCCATTTAAGTGAAATGAGCATGAGATTACCAAAATGTGAATTAAGTCATAAAGTTGAAATAGAAGTGGGTTTGTGAACTTGGAAAAAGTAGAAATGAAGTAAACTCCAGTCAGAAGCAGAAGTGATGTCATGATTGTCACATTGATCTGCATGGCCATGAATGCCACATAGGTTTCAAAATCATTCTAAAAAAAAAAAGGAGTTATTAGGAGGATACTTGGAGGAGCAGAAGCATTAATTTGAATACTATGGGGATGTGAAATGATCATCCAGGGGCAGAGGCAGTACGCAGGGAGTCGCAGGGTATCTCTGGGATTCCTGGATGCATCAAGCAGGTTAGACCACAACACTTTACAGATGCCACTTGGTGAGAATTCACCTTATGTATTTAGCATGATTTAATAGGTAAGGACTGAAATTATTAGCAAGAAAGGAAAGTTACTGTTGGTCAATAGTGAATCTGATTTTGTTTTGAACACCAAAGCCTCTTCTTGTCCATATCAGTGTCATGTTATTTCATGAGATACTGTGATCCAAAAATATAGAAGATTCTTTGATGATAGATAACCTTGTCATTTAAAATGTGATTAATATAATCATGGATTAGGATGCAGTCACACTGTAGGAGTATCATATGACTTTTAAAAATAAACAATAAAACCAACTAAAGATATTCTGAATTAAAGAAAACTTCCAAATCAGATACTGTAAATTTACATTCATCTTCACTCAGATAAAAAAATTTTAGATACTTTGTTGAAAAAAAAAGAAAAGAAAAAAAAGTGTGTTGTCTGTTTTTCTCCTGTCTCTAGAAAGTTGTTAACCAGCCATGAATTAGGGTTTATCTCCCCTCTGTGGGGACAGGACTCCCAGAACTGGGATATTGGGGATGAAGCTATAGAGCATGGCTTACTGACTCCAGGTGACATGAGTACCTTAGTGACAGCAAGTTTTATACAAAGAAGTACAACTTTGATCGTCAGGCATTAGTTTTCCATGCTAGTAATCTCATCATTGTCCTGATGGGTTTTTTATTATGTATCATTTGCACTACTCATAATTCACGAATGTTTATCACGTTGGTGGAGGCAGCTGTATTGATGTCCTTTAGCTCTGTGTGGATGAGAGACTTTGCAAGATGCTAAGAAAAGTGCTTCCACAATCCATGAACTACTGAAACATTAAAAAAAAAGAAATTTCTTTCAGGAAATGGAGTTACTTTTGGCTTGGTTGGTTCGGTTGGTTGGTTTGTGTTTTCTGTTTTGTTGTGGGGTTTTTTTTGTGGCAGCAAGGCAGCTTTTTCTTATAACAAGGATCTTGTAAGCTGTATGTTGAGGAAGAAGGTTAGTTGGGGCATTTGTGGCTCAGCTCACAAAGCTGATAATTTTGGTGAATTTTCAGGGGTTGACAGTCAAAGTCTGCATAGTAAACAGCTTGGTCTCAACAGAAAGCCAGGAGAAGCCTTTTGGAAGCAGGGGTACATGTGACACTCTTGAAGATCTTCTAAGTCTCTGATCAGGCGTGCAGGTACGTGGGCAGAAGCACACAAGCTTTTCCCAGGCTGGACCATCCATATCATTGTCAACAGGCAGATCTGACCGACATTCACACTGAAATGGAAAAACCAGCCACGTCAATACAGCAGTAACTAAACTTTTCGTAGCTTCCTTCAGGCACTTTTGGGACAAATTCTATCAGCCTACCTTAAACGTTTTCTCTTCCTTTCATCTTCTTTTTAATACTTCTCCTTGTAGTTGTTTAGATGTGATGCCAGGAGAATCCAGGATATTTTTTTTTTGGCAAAATATGTAAAATGAAACCAGTGTCAATATAGGCACTAACACATATGTAAATAGCTTGGTATTAATGAGACTATATAGCCGCCAACCTATTTTGGTACAGTTCCTTGATTTATCTTACGTGATGTCAGAGAAGGCTGTTGAATTACTGACACTGATAAGCACAGGACCAACCTTCTCAAGCCTGCTCAGCTGTAGGAAGATTAAACCGTAAAAGTGATAAAGAAGCCATGTCCAAAGTATGATGGCTTGAATTAGGCATTACTACGGATGATGAAGTTAAACTAGACTTAACATGGTGTTAAACTGTTATGATTACTGACATTTGGCCTGAATTCAACAGGAAGCCTTGCTTAGGATCTTGCACTACTTTTTTCTGCTCTTAAAGCATATCAGTGTATGAAAACTCTCTAGTAAAATCTCTGTCATGAGATGCTACTTGAAAACTCTCCAGACACCCTAGGCAGTGGGGTAGTTTTTTGCAATTTCAGTGCAGAAATTCAGTGGGATGGAAGTGCCTTGAAAATAAAGCCAAAATATTCCAAACAAAATCTAAACCATCCACTAATTAAAAACCACAAACATAAAAATTAAGTAATCAACTGAACTGCTTTAGCAAGTTATTTTGTAAATACTGTCAGGTACTTGAAGGACTCCATTGTCCAAAGCTGCTTCTGCCTGTGTTGGAAAATGTATTCTGGAGACATGGCAATCAAACTCTGTTTTAATTCTTAATTTCCTTAATTAAGGGAATTTGCTTAATTTTTTCTAACCCTAGCTGCAGCTCTGCTGTGTTTTATTTATTTACAATACTTACTTCTTCTGCAGTTCTCTTTGGAGAAATGTACAATTTTTATTTTTATTTTTTTTAGCTTTTTGTAGTTTAAAAATTTGCATTATATGTCTAGATATTGCTAAGAGAGCAGCATTGACAAATGCAAACCTTTTAAGCAAATATTCCTCATCAGTGGTGAAAAATTTGATAGGTAGAGCCTGCGGGATGAGAAGTGTTGGCAAAATGATGTATATGTAATGACCCAGAGACTCATTTCATCATTCTTCATCCAGTGGGACCCTGCAGGAACCGTAGGAATTTTACCCATGCCTTCAGACCTGCCAGATAGCTCACACTTGGTGCCGTGGGAGGCTGCAGAGATCAAAAGCATAGAAATAGAGCCCAGATTTAAACATAAACAGGGAAGCCATGAAGTTATCAACAAGGAGGAACTGAAGAGGAAGGGGGGAAGGGGAAAGGAGAAAGGGAAAGGCAAAGTAAGGGAAAAGGAAAGGGAGAAAGAGAAGAGAGAAAGAGAAAGAAAGTTCTCGTTGTGAATTTACAACATGCTGCAGAGAAATTGGAAATAGTCAGATGAGAATGAGCCAGCTGAGCTACCAGCGCAGCGGCAGCAACGTGCCCTTTAGGGTTACTTAACATGATGGGTTAGTCTTCTGTGTCTTGCAGGAATCCGAAAAGGGAAGCAAAAACAGATGGAGCAGCAGCTTGAGGACCTGTAACCACCTCTGCTTTTGCATTGGAATAAGCATGACCAGGAAACCTGTTAAAAGAGTTCACTGTTACCCTTTAGATGATAGGAGAAACATTTCCATCCTTCTGATTTAGTGAGGCAAAGACCATAACTTTAAAATTTATGACATGTTATACAGGCTGTGTGTGGGAAACATTTGTGAGTTCTGAATTACTTGGTAAAATACTTATGAGAGTCAGCATTGCTAAGATTATCAGAGGGGGGGAAAAAAACCCCAACTAACAACAGAAGAAAATAATACAATCAGATTTCCATAGGCTTTCAGGGCATGACATATTTCTAATACAGGTGAGATTATAAATACTTCAGTTGAATCCTGAGGTGTTGTGTTGTTTTGTTTATATTTCTTATTTGCCTCAGGAATGTGCTTAGCAATAGCAGGACAGCCTTTTTTGTATTTAAAAAATAGCTATCAAATGCAAAGGCATCCTGCCAAAGGGAAGGGAGGCAGTATGGAGGCTCTGCAGAAAACCTTTTTACTATTCAGCAGTTTTCAATGTATTCTTACAGTTTGATCTCAAGATACGGCAGCACATTAACAGGAGAACAATATTGTGTCCTGGGTAAATATTCCTGTGCTATTCACCGGAGCACTTTTGCTGGCAAAAAAAAATTTTCAAAGTCAGCTTTTGCCTACCTGTTAAAGAATAGCTCGTGCTGTGCCAGATGCTGATGTGAAGTTAATCAGCTTTTTGTATGGATGCATTCATTGCTAAAAATACAAGATAGAGTACATAGAGTACAGTAGAGGTATAATTGGTATGCTGTGTAGGAAAGCATGAGAACTGCACCTTGTCTAATTTGGTGGTAGGCCAGATATTTTTAGGGATATATGGTTTACTGAATGAAAAGTTTTCTATTCTTGTTCCTATGTTCTGAGTTGTCTAATGAGGTTTTCCACTGCTTAGTTTTAATACTGTTTCTTACACTGGAGGGACCTTTGATTTCCCTTTGAGAGACTAAATTACCCAAGTCTTATTATTTAATATATATTTGCTGTTGCACATATAAAAGTGCAGCATTCTGTAAGCTGTCAAACGCAACAACAAAATGGACAGAACTTTGGGATGGATCCCCAAATGTCTCTGGGCAGAATCTGAGCAGAAAGCAATAGCAGTAAAATTGCTGCCAAAAAATGATTGCTGTGTTCTCCTCAAGGTATTTATCATCTGACTTTTTCATGTTTGGCTTTCCTGTTCAGCATTTTCAGTAAGTAGGGGAAAAACTGTACACCTGTGTGCATGTTTCCAGTCTGCAAATCAGTCCTGCTGAGTCAAGGGTTGTTTTGTGTCTTAATGTTCCTGAGGTCAATAAACATTTGAGAACCTCAGTTGTTATCCATACGGTTTTGTGAAATTTTCACTTCCCATAATTTTAGCTAAATATTGATCCCAAGGTAATCATCCAGGCTCTTTCAGTAATAACAGTAACAATAATAATGGATCTCCTGGATTTTAAGTAGCTGCTTTCATTGAGAGAGAGGTGACTCATGGCTCTGAATACTTGGGGCTGACAGTGTTGTGAATATGGAACTACAGAAGTATTAAACAAAGACTGGGGTGTGGTAATACATGGATAAATAATAGTAAATTACATTCTAACAACTTGGTATACTTTGATAAGTACTTCAGAATTTGTATTCTCCTTTAGAACTTAAGTAAATATACTAGTTTAATCTACATGTTATTAGAAGCATGCAGCTGCTGAACCCTTCTTTATTCCACTTAATAGCTGTACACATAATTCCTTTGGCTTGTATTTTTATGTATTTCTGTTTTGCAGAGCTGAACAAATACTGCATTATTTTATCAAAAACAATTACAAGCCTGTTAACAGCAAATGAAAGCCAAGCTAGTATACCCTAATGGCATAAAAGAAAACTGTAGCATATGTAGGCTGATTAAATGGTGTATATTTAATTTTCCTTTCAACCAAAGTCAGTCAAGGATGTCAGCTGCTGAAATTCTCAGAAAACAAAATATAGTGAGAGCCACATGAAACGGGGATCCAGGCAAATTAAGTATGTGGTGGCTCTTAAAAGAAATTAGAAAAAGGAACTCAAATACAACATAGATTAGGAAATTCTTGGCAAAAAAAAAAAGAGAAGAAATACCACCCTGAAAGCTCTAACTTTCTAATGCTTAGGTCCGTGGTATCATAGACGATATTATCTAAGATGCTACCATTTTTTCCTCATAAAATGAGTTTAAAAATTGATATTTTTTTGTCAAATGGTCATAGCATCCATAGTCATGGGCACTCTCCCTGTATATATAAATGCTGGTGTACCTGGAAATAAACCAGTGCCAGAGTTAGTGACAAAAGTCTCCATCCATCTGCATGGCAGGCATATTCCTTCTGCATTTTGAAAGTGCACACATCCGGGTATAACCATATTTGATGTGAGCCAGCCTGCCTGGATTTTTCCCATTATAGGTTTTCCTGCATATGTGGAGACTATCAGTAAAAATACACAAACATTAACTCAGCAATACAAAAGCCTAAATAAGACTCCTGTATATATATATATATACACACACACATATATATATATATTTATATGTAGGAAGCTGATCACATGAGATATCAAAGCATATGCCAAGAAGTAGTGATACAGAAAGAATAGTGGGCAGAGAAAGTCCAGCCAGATTGGGAAAGCCTTTCAGGTGAGTGAGTGGCAGCAGCTGTTCAGGGTAGCTGCTATAGTCCTGATGAAACTGCAGTGATTGCAGAGCAAGGGTTCCCCTTGGCTTCCACACAATCTCAGTGAAGCTGAGGATTGGTAAAAGTCCACGCAGACAGGTCCTGCCCTGTTAAGATCAATTTTACCAAGGAGTCAGAGCTAGTATTTTTATCTTGCAGTACTGAGGCATAAAAGAGAGTGAATTAGGGATATAAGTTCAGACCCACAACAATTACTTTCTGAAAAACCTTCTGATAGCATTCCTTATACTCACTGGTATCTTGACAGTAATCTTATATGCATACCATTTCTTTTCTGTCCACAAAGTATGCTGGCTAAATTCCTGAATCTTAGTTCAGAAATTAGTTCTTCTTTAAGAATTAATCTTTCTTAAACATTGTTTCTCCTATTGTAGAAAATGGCCTGTATTAATCCCAAGAACAAACACCTGGTGAGAGCAGGTTAAGTCTGTTAAAAAATTATACTTGAAAAATGTCTTAATTGGAAAAATTGTCTCAGACATGTGAGCCATCCTCCTCATCCCCTTTTCCACTGCTTTCTTCCCAGACAACGCGTGGGCTCAAAGAAAACCTTTCTGTTTCTCTTACGAAATTCTCCATTCTTTGTGTCTAAAACCATGGAGAGGCTTCTTCCTTCTTTCCTACCTGAATATTTACAATGAGTCTTGGAAAGGGTAAAGCAAGTGACATTGTCTTGAACACTTACCCATTTCTTCTACTGCCTGAGAAATAATCAGTTTTCTCAGTATTTTGTACCTGAACAATATAATTCATCAAAGATTTTCAGGGCTTATTTTCAGCTCCTTTTAAATCAGAGCTCTTAGAAAAATGTATACCCTTCTGTAAATAGCATTTCTTTTTTCATAAGCTCTTGTGAAAATGTCACACCTTTGGAAAAGAAATATGTCAAAAACAGGTACATTAAAACAAGGGGAAAAAAAAAAGTTTATATGAAAGCCTGTTCAAGCCACACTGAAAATGTAAAGAGCTCTTACAGTAAATGCAAATATAATTAAACTTCTTTACAAAAATAAAACAACAAAAAAAAAACAACTAAAAAAAAAACCAAACCAAAAACAAACAACCCAAAAAAATGCCACAGCAACAATGAAGTGACATTTCTGGGCACTTTACTTGTGAATCTGCAGTACACTGATGTTGAGAGGATGATTCAGGTGCTTCAGTTAAATGTCTGCTTCCATGTTCTACTGAACGGGACAGCCCGTTACACCCTGGGTGTGTGCACAGTTCTCACCATCAATAGGAGTTAGACCAGAAATTTAGGGATAAACTGCAGCTCGTAATACATCTCTCTTGCCTTGTTCTGAACTCATTTGCCTCTTCTGCAAAGCTCCCACTAAAGCTCACGAGAGAAATCAGCACCATTAAAGCAAGAGGAGAAAGGGGCAGGCATTTTGCTTCTTCATGGCTTGATTCAACATTGCCTAATTACTCTTGCATCGGGAGGAAGCCTTTGCCCCACGACTATTATATTTGAAGAACATCACATTAAAGCAGCCCATACCTTCCTAACTCTTCCTGTATTCTGTGGACATCTGCTTTTCTTTGTTGTCGTGTGAATGTGGGACTTACTCATTCAGGCTTTCATGTTAAAATCAATGGGATTAGTCACAAAAGCAAGTGTTAATACAGTTTGTTCCCCATGGTACAGCTTCATTTCTGAAAGAGTACCAGCCTAGTTCATCCCAAATGCTCTTTTATTCTCAAAGTCCATCAGTCACTACACTGAAGTCCTGAACACAGCCCTTCCCATTCACTGGGTAGGATGTTATCACATTTGCATGTACAACACCTGGATGTCACTAGTAGTGGTGTCCTAGAGCCATGCCTGTTTTGCAAGAGAGCTGGGCACTCCATGACTACCTTCCCTGTAGTTGCAAGGTGAAATTTAGAAGCATTTCCTTACTTTGAAAGCAGCCTCAACCTGTATGCAAGGGGAGAGCTGTGATGGGCTCCAGCAGCTCCTCTGTCTTCATGGGCTGGGAGTTTGGAGGACAAGGTGAACCCCAGGACTGGACTTCAGTGCATGCAGAATGTATATTGATACTCGAGCCACACAGTATAGTACTATTTGAGCTACTTTTGGAGCAAAGCTTTAAATTCACATTGTGTTCTGTAATTTTGCTGCATTATCTTGAAAATATTTTTGCACCACTTTGGTCGAGACACAACAGCAAACAAGAGGCAGATGGATATAGTTAGCAGCATGAGCTGCTCACATGACCAGCGGTCAGCCAGTCCCTAGGCTGTGTTTTATGTTATATTCAGCATCTCTTAAGTCCACTTGCATTGTACTTCATTAATGGCATTTATTTAGTATTTGGAAGGTTTTTTAAGCAATCTTCTTAGAAACCCACCTAGGAAAGTCCTTCCTATTTTGCTTTTCTTTTTTCCCCTTTTTTTGTGTGTGTGTGTGGCCTTGGTTTTTTAAAGGCAAAAGAGAGTTTGCCTGACAGTTGATATAATCAAATATGCTATGGTCAGGTATTTACTCAACTGCTGCTGACACTTGATCTGAAGGGAAAAAGCATGTTGAGCTGCTCTGAGCTTTTAAAAAATAGGAACTTGGTTTTCAGTATACATTTGTTTTCCTTTGAAACAGTAAGCACGTTTCATTGTCTGGAGAAGATCTTGGAGGAGATCTCAAGAAAAGCAGCAGGAAACTGATGTGGATGTGTACCCTCAGTAAATTTGCAGATGACACCAAGCTAGGTGCGTGTGTCAATCTTTGCAGCAGGACCTGGACACGTTGGATTGGTGGGCCAAGGTTAATTGCTATGGAGTTCAAGAAGGCCGAGTGCCAGGTCCTGCACTTGGGTTATAACAACCCCATGGCAAGCTACAGGATGCCGATGGCATGCTGGCTTGTATTAGAAGCACTGTGGCCAGCAGGTATAGTGAGGTGGTCATCCCCCTGTACTCACCACTGGTGAGGCCACACCTTGAATATTGTGTTCAGTTCTGGGCCCCTCGCTATAAGAAGGACATGAAAGTGCTGGACCATGTCCAGAAAAGGGCAACGAAGCTCGTGAAGGGCCTAAAGCATAAGTCCTTTGAGGAGTGGCTGAGGGAGCTGGGGTTGTTTAGTCTGGAGAAGAGGAGGCTGAGGGAAGACCTTATCACACTCTATGACTACCTGAAAGGAGGTTGGAGCGGGGAGGGGGACAGCCTGTTCTCCCTGGTGATGTGTGACAGGACCAGAGGGAATGGGTGCAAGCTGCACAAGGGCAGGTTGAGGCTGAATATTAGGAACCATTTCTTCACTGAAAGGGTTATCAATCATTGGAATGGTCTGCCCAGGGCAGTGGTGGAGTGGCCATCCCTGGATGCATTTAAATGGCGTGTGGATCTGGTGCTTGGGCACATGGTTTAGTGGTGAGCTTGCAGTGTTGGGTCAAAGGTTGGACTAGGTGATCTTGAAGGTCTCTTCCAACCACAGACATTCTGTGATTCTGTGTTTAAAGAAGTAATTTTCTTTCCCTTATTTTTTAAGTTGTGAGATTGTCTCCTTATTTTTGTCACTTTTGTCTCTTTACCACAAAATTAGTTGAGATTACTTCAGTTCATCAGTTTCTCTTCCTAGTTCATGATATCAGTGGGCATCCTTCCAGAGCAATTTGCTATTCTCAAAGGCAGTGGTTTGCACATTGGTAAAGGTTATACTGAGTGTAGTAAAAAGCAAGTACGTTTATTGGGCTCATTGCTTTCCTTATCCATCCATTTAATTCCTTTTGCTGGAGAATGAACTTGCTGTTACATTTCTAGATTTTTGAAAGAAGGTGAGGAGTCTCCATGTGTGGCACCACAAGGATCTGATCTGAGCCAAGCCTCCTGACTCTGGTGAGATGTCCAGGGAGTTTAGGGCATTCATGTATTATCATATAACACTAAATAACTGATCCGGGAGAACCATCTCTCTGGTAACCAGTCTGAGATTACACACCTAGTGTGGGTGGTATGAGTATTTTTCTGCATGGCCAACGGCTAAGAACTGAGCCATGATATTCCTTGACTTCCAAGAAAAATGATGTAGATTGATTTATTGTACCAAAATTGACAATGGCTAAGATCCAAAGAACAAAACCTAAAGAAATTAAGAGAGCTTGAGATGAGGCTCTGTCAGGAGGATGGAGGAGGAATTTATTAGATATAATGAACTTAAGATGTGTCAAGAAGAATGGAGTTTTTCCTTGGGAGGTACCAAACGAATCAAGAGTTTAGATAGTACTTTCCAGCTTTGTAGATCACAGGACCGTTGACAGAAGACATGGGTATCATTAAGCATGTTTTACAGATCGAAGCAGCAAACTAAAATTAATGGCTTGCAAAATGACAGCAGGAAGAGTCAGGCACTGTTGCAAAAAATGACCCAATACTTTTCTCCAAAATGTCAACTTCGATTGCTATAGGCTTGCCATTTGCATGTGGGTTTTTTTCTTAAAAGGAATTGTATTCATTAAAAAATTTTCAAGCACATTTTCTTATTTATTCCAACATATTATTAATTTTTATCTTTTTTTTTTTTTTTTTTTCCTGTGTCACTCTTTATTCTGTGAGAGCATCCAAGGAGGCCCTAGAGTGGTGTTACAGATTGTAGGGAGAATCGACCCTGCTGTTGCGGTGAGGAGTGACGTTGGCATTATGTGAAATTGCTCTTTAGGCAGCTGAATTGGGCTTTCTGTACTACACTTGTTTTCGGAGAATGACAAGCCAGGCATGGTGTCAAAAAAAATAAAGATCAAGTTTCCAGAGTTTGAAGGCTCAGCAAAGATAGTATGAAGTACATGGAAATTCCATTTTATTTAGGGCTGGCAGAGAAAAGCTATATCAGACTAGACTGAAACCTGCCTGCTGGTGCTAAATAATGGAAAACATCAAGAAATTAAATCTGTGACATTCAGAGGCGTTCGCTAAAGGTTTCAGCAAAATAGTAGGCTATAGCAAACTGGTCTGGGGACAACAATAAGTTTGTGTCACTCATCATAACTTCCTAGAATTTAAATTTTCTCCATGTGAATTTAAATTTCTCCATTCTTTTGTATTAATACTGAAAATAAGAGCAGCTGTAGGTTACAGGGTGTTTTTGTTAGGTTTTGTTTTTTTATGGTTTTTAGAATTTTTCTAAATCCACCTGAAACATTTCTATGATTCTGGTTTTGGACAAGCTACTGTAGTATCTCATTAGAACCGCAGTTGAAGGGTTTGATAGATCAGATAGCTGGATAGATGACATCCACCGCATTCTGAAAGTTTCTGTCTCCACAGTGAATTTTGTACCATTCAGGAGATTCATACCTATTCAGTAGCCTCATTATAAGAAACAGATTAGAAACTTGATAAGACAAAAGTAAATTTCTCCTGGGAATTCTGCCCAGAACTTTGCTCAAGCAAGCTTCCATTCACCGTTTGTTTATTGGGTGCAGTATTTTTCCAAGGGAAGGTGTGAGGCTGTACTTCTTTTCCTGCCCAAATAGTAAGTTTCCCAGTGTTACATTTAGAACTCTTTGAAAATGTATTGTTGTTCCCTTCCTCTAGCAGCTTAGTTATGAGACATGATTAAAACCAAAATCAAAACAGGCATTTAAAAATTTACTGAGAAATTACTCCCTGTTGTTACTTGTGCTTGCACAGTGAGTAGACACTTTTAGATAGTCACAGAAAGAAGATGCCACAAGCATCACTACAGTGTATAAAGATTAAAACCAGATCATAGTGCCAATATAAATTATGTTATATAAATATAAATATGTATATATTTTATTATATAAATATAAATAGCATACAGTATTCCCAAAGGATTCCAGATTGCCAAAGATATGAATTTAGGTGTTTTTTTCCAAAACAGCTAGCTGAACAAAGAAAACAAACAGTAACCTATGTGAGTATCTAAATGGTATGGAAAATATGGAAAAGGGAAAAAAAGGCCCCTAGATGACTTTGAGCCTGTATTGCTCCCACTCTGTAGTCTCAAGTAGGTGCCAGCATGTGCCACATGGCCTTTTATTACTGCTATTTTGGGCACTCATTAATTTAAGCATTCAGGCTGGCTGCAGGCACTATTGATCTCTCTATTTATAATATCAGTCCATCACACACAAGACTTGTATCTGTAGCGGGTTTGGTTTGTTCATGGGGTAAGTCACCAGTTTTGCATGTGTCAGTGGCTGGGAGTTACTCTTATTTCAGGTACACTTGTTAGCAAGGCTGCTGCAAAGATCCGATTGCACAGACTTAAGAGGAGTTTTTCAAAGTGCTATTGGGATTCAGTTTTCTAAGTCTCCCTTGAAAAGCTAAATGCAACAGCAAATTACAGAAAGCTTCTATAGACTTTTCTGTGGTTATAAAAAAACCCAAGCCAAACAACCAACCCCAGCTTTTTCTTTTATGCTGTAAAACAACAGAGTAATACTGTATACTGCATACACATTGCAAAGAACAGAAATGCAGCATGCTGCATTAGCTCTTGGGATCTATTTCTGTAAAATAATAAGTCTAGGCCAGAGCAGTATTAAGTGTGCCATTCAATATTGAAGTGATGCGAGGCCCTGACCTGGGGCAAACAGCTGTCGTTATTTCTCACCAGCAAAGCATTTGCTCCGTGATTTTCTATACACGCCTCATTCAGCAGTCAAATGCCTCTCCACAGCATTGAAGTTCTCACCTTCATAAATCTTCAAAGGGTACTTAAATGTTTAGCAATCCTAAGAAATGTCCCTTCCACCGAAGCGGAGGTATACAGATGTCACCTCTGTGTCATCTTTGGGGACATTATACATTAAAATCTAGAAAGAGAAATAATTTAGTAACCACAGGAGAGGAGAAAACGGTGACAACACTGGAAGGAAAGGATGCACTGGAGGAGGAAGAGGGAATAAAGAAATAAAAAAAATATATGTATATATAAATGACATGACACAACCCCCCAGCTGCTTAGTGGGGGACAGCTGAACTGCAGCATCCCCTCCCAAACTCCTTGCACAATGAGGGTGCCTCGGATGTGATCAGTGGGAAGCACTACCATGCTGACAGAATTATCAGCCAGATGTATCTTGATGCTTTAAATTCCAGGAGGTATTTTCTGTTTCAGGATACACTCATACTGTAAGCCAATATGGGAATGGGTTTTTCTGGCTTTTCAAAGCAGAATCCTCAACTACATGATCATTCAAGAAAGGGAAAATCTAGTCCCATTGATGCAATGAGTCTATACGCTTCATCACTTCAGAGTCTGTTTAGATGGGCAAGTATGAAGCATACATTTATTTCTCTTTCTAAGACTGATTTAAAGAGAAGAAGACTTCTGTTGTGTTAACATTTTCAGTGAGGCAAGAGGTATTTATGACAGTATAACAAAAAAGGATATTCGGTACACTTTAAGAGAAGCAAAAGAGACGAAAACTCAATTTACTGAGGGAGGAAATGAATACACTGAACTTCAGTATTTTTCACCTCTGTTACCACAAGAGATGTCCAGGGCTTGTGTTTGTTTCCTTATTTCCTAATAAAGGATAGGGAAAAAAAAGAACTCAAGAAATACAAGATATGGATGCATTATTAATAATGTGTGCTGTAAAACGTAAGGGCAGTGTGGCAGAGCTGAATTATGATTACTGCTGAAGGTCAGGGTCAAGTTTTTGTTGCTTGAATGTAAAGCCTGTTGCATAGCAAAAGGAATTGTGTGCGTTCCTGGTTAACCAATTTCAGCAAGTTGCAGCATCAGGGATTTAACTGTGCATCTCTTTCCCCCACAGTCTGATCCAAACACCTTAAATCCTTTCAGCTTTAGACTAAACCCCGGCTTCATCAATCTTCCTACAATTGCTGCACTCTCAGCTGATCTTCCTGTCTCTTGCTCCTTGCAGGCAGTTGATCATTGTTGAAATTGGCTCTGCACTACAAATACAACAGCTCCCCACCTTAGCTGGAGAGACAAAAGACCGTTTCAGAAATGCAGAGATGTTTCAGAGCAAAGGCCAGATCTTACATGATTTGTTATATTTAAATAAGCTAGTCTAGGGACTAGCATTTATGTCACGAGTGAGTGTGGTCTGTTGCACGTCCCTAGTTCATCACGTCAAAAGGACCATTTGCCTTTCACGAATGTTTTCAGTGGGCTAATACTTTACACAGTTTGGTTTGTCTGGTAAGACTGAATGAAAGAGAAAATAAATTACTACGTAAGCACTAGGCTACTGTTCTAAAATAGCTGACAATCTAGCTCGAACAACAGAAATATTTTAGGGAAGCTATTAAATTTTTTCTTGAAGTTAGCATCCACTTAAGATAGCATCTTTATGCAAACTATACTTTTAAACCCGTAGTGTCAAATGATGTTGTTTTGGGGAAGTGACAGGTAGGATATCCTCACATTTGCAGAACATTCCTTTCCAAATTGCGTGCATTGTAACTGTTTGTTTTTCCAAGGATGTGTTGGAAAGGATCCAACTGGATAAAGTGTACCCTCAGTGCCACCATCTTATGTGCACAAAATATTTTCAATTCTCTTTTCAAAAAGCCTTGGACCTCACAAGCTTTCAGAAATATTTTGGTCAAACCCTGGAGTGCATACTTTTGCTCGGTCAAGTACTCCACTGGGGATCCTTGGGAAATACAGCAAAAGGGGGAGCATAAAGTGTGGCCTGGAGTCTTTGCAGGACTTTCCAGCCTCCTGTGCACTCTTCTGGTCTGCAGCCTGTGTGCCAAAGCTATTTACTCCACTTCCTCCAGATAAAATGTGATTTTTAGAATTAACTAACTGCTTGGGTAGTTTATATACATCAAAAGTGTTTTATTTTCCAGTGCCTTGAAGGCTGTTTTACCTTTGAGTTGGAAAGCCTCTTATCTAAATGAAACAGCCTTAAATTGTTGGATGTAGTTCATTAAATTCTTGGATAACTAGAAGTCTCTCTGGCACTTAGCAAGTGATAGGAAGAGAAGTGCTCATCCACCTTCTAAACATAAGAAACTGAATTATTTGCAAGCTGACATGGTTTGTACAAGGCATGTTTAAAAATAATTAGTAACTGTTGAACTTCCTCTGCCTACCCTTTCTCAACTACTGTAAATCTAGGTTAACCTCTTTGAATTGAGGATTGTTGTAAAGGGGTGTCAGTTAATACGGAATTCCAGTTACCTGTCAATTTCTGTGTATCATCTGGTATTGGTACTTAGACAAGGACCTTCAAAGCTCACAAAATCATATGAGGTTTTGGGGTGGCAAATGTTCTTTGGCTACTCGCCCTTTCCTGAAGTGCCATTTAATTATTTCCACTGTGGGAAAGAGCCATCAATAGATATCAAGAATCCAGTTGTGTTTTTAACTGAAGAGATATTCACTGAAGATTGTCTGCTTTTTAAAGAGCAAGAGCTAATGGCCCTGTTGATTTTCCTATGAACCATAAGAAAAACTAATAGAAATGGAGAAGCTTGAAAGGAACAAGTTGACTGTTACGGCTGACACTACTTCTCAATGTAGTTGTCTTATTTCTCCATACGTGTAGGTGTATAGGCAGAGAAATGTTTTTGAGTGAATTTTGGTTCTATAACACATGTGAATAATTGAGATGCACAAAGTTGCTCACTGTACCAAGCTTCTGCATCTGGATTTTTCGTCATGTGGACCTCATGCAATATAGTCCATTTTCCTTTCGTTCCTTTTCCATCACCTTCTTCTTGCACTGATGTTCTATCATCCTTATCTTCGTATTCTCACACTAGCTACTCAAAAGTGTGTAGTACTCAGGATTTTCTATCAGGACGGTTCTCCTAGTTGATGTGTTATGCTCTTCTTTGAGTCTGATCTCAAATCAATCCTGCCGTCCTTTATATCCCCTTCATCGATTACTTCTCAAAACCATATAGTACAAAACCAACTGCTTAAAATATTGTCCATAGCATTCCTTAAAGAATTCCTTCTCTCTGTGGCTGCTTGTCAAAGGCTGTAGCATTTGGATATTCTTTTCCTAGCACTGACTGAACACATTTCCTATACTTTCACAGGTAGTAAAATTACTTTGTCATACAAACACCCAAATCCAGTTTCTGCATTTATTCATTGTTTTCTCTCTTTCCTCAGACAAAAAAAACCCCATCATGTTTGTAGTTCTTACTCATACTCCTTGCAGATTTTACTACTTTTTTTTTTTTTTTCAGTAGTCATGTTGTCTTCTAAAACAGGATCTGTTTCTAGTCTTTTCTGTTAGATGTTTGTATACAAAGTTAGAATGTACTTACAGGAGATCATCCTCACTGGAGTAAATTGAAGCTGACCAACTTTGAAAAAGCAATCTTAAATAGTATGTTTTGATTATACATTACTTCCTCTCTCTTAACTTTACCATCAAAATGGTGGCATCTGCTGTATGAATTTGCCACGTGTTTTTTTTAACTGATTTATGACTGTAGTTATGTTTTCAGAGTCAAAGCATTCTTCAACTAATGAGCGCTCCCTTCCCTTTGTGGTACCCTGACTCTGATTCCCATTGAGCTGGACAGTCACCAGGAGCCAGGACAACTCTGTTGAGATCTGCAGGAAATAAGTTCATCTGTGCTGGCTAATTTTGCATGAATTTTTGAATGTCAAGAGTCTAAATACATTTCTACTTCTGAATTATCATTATGGATATGTAATAAGATGTAGTGAGGGTTTTGTGACAAGTGACAGTTCATGAGAACTTGTCATTGGCAGCCAGTAGTTAAATAGATGTGCTATTAAGTGTCTGTTGTAGTCTCGTGGTCTGATTTACAGGAACTGAGTATCTGGTGCGGTCCAAGAAGGAAAAAAAAGAAATTAGTACATCATCATGGAAATGGTTTATTTTTCTTTGCTCTACTGCAAATGAGTTTCCTAGAATTAAATACTTAAAGGTAATGAGAATAGTGAGTGCAATAATTAAAATCAGGTAAATTGAAACCTTTAGCAGTAAGCATCCCATATGACTTTGTAATTGAAAAAAATTACAGCAAAACATCTCTCACAAACAAGTAAGGTAGAACAAAATAATACTAGCATGGCCAAACAGGGTAACTCTTCTTCTTCTCCCCCCCCCCCCCCCCCCCCCCCCCCCCCTTCTCTTTCTTTTCCTCTTGCTTCTTTGTTTATCTATTCCCACTATATTATCATACGTATGAT
>WUAM01000423.1:4009456-4038858 GCA_024336885.1 Actenoides hombroni | reverse complement strand
ATTTTCTCTTGTTCTTAGCCCCATCTAACCTGTAGCCTCCTGCTCTGTCCTACAAGGTAATTGCAATGCTCCCTCCCCCCCCCCCCCCCCCCCCCCCGGCCTTTCTTTTTATTTCTGATGAGTTTCTGAAATACTGCAATAATAAACAGCTCGTTAGTCAGATGTTTTCAATTATAGCTTTCTGTATTTCATCTGTTATTTTTATACACGGTAGGTGGTTAGCGCATTGAGCATTACAGACTGTCTGAATGTACATACTTCCACCAGCTAAGAAAAATGCATTAAAAAACAAGTGATAGTACTCCAGCCCTTATGGAGCACTCCAAAAAGCATTATGGGTATTCATACATACCTCATTCAGCTCATTCCAGGCATCTTAGTTTTTCACAAACGATGTATAAATGAATAGCTGATTGTACCTCAACCTCTCAAGTAACCCTATTAAAATAACTATGCACCAATTCAGAATTGGAAGAACAATGACTACAAGATTTATAGATACATGAAAATTAAGCTGCTGTTCCATCTCTTCCTGCCCTTATGTGCTGTGCAACCTGCTGTAGAAACCTTTTCATTCCAAGAGTTTTTATAGTTCCAATAGTTTCATACAGACCAAAGAAAATGAGTTAACAAAAGTAACGTGAAAATGAGAGAAGTCTCTTTTTTCTGCTATCTCTTCATCTCTTCCTTTAACATTATACTGAATAAAATCTCAAACTATTTTGAGGAAGGAAAAGCAGGGAAAGGAATTGTGTGTGTTTAAAGTTCGTTTTTAAAATAATGAAGCATCAGCAGCTAATAAAAATTGATAAAAATGTTTGTGAGTTAGAAAACATCTAGAGGAAGATTGTTCATGATTGTAATTTCTAGGTATTTTACCTCTTTAATATAGTCATTTAAATTAAGATTTGTACTGTGAGATATAAAGTACTTTCATGTTAATCACAACCACATCCAAAAGGACTGAAAAATACCGTATTTGGTCTGACTTGACTTAGATGGTTTGTACTGTCACTTGGTTTTTGTTAGAACACACCCTTACAACCAATTTAAAACTTAAATAATGTGAATCTAGAGAAAAAATCCAACAAATATGGATGTTAAGAAGGAGAACTGAAAAAGTATGCAGGCTGAATATTTGCTTTATGTTCTGTCATGAGAGCGTGAGAGACCCAAGGAGGCTGGATTTGGACCTCTTGAACTGTGAGAGAGGTCAGAAAAAGAGGAATGAGGTGGCCCTATTTTTGTCCTCAAGCTTTTCCTTTGCACGTACCATTCATTCTCTTTGTATTTTATATAAAATCCTGTTTTCACCAAATACGGCATTGAAGTTGACATCATTAGAGTGTATCCCTCCCTTTCCCCCAGAATTCAATCTGATTTTGTACTGTAAGGAGAAATAGCATCTTTGACAAAGCTGATGCTGAATATCTATCAGTAAGTTTATAATGTTGTCTCCAGGAAATTCTTCTAACCCTAGTCGTCACATCTGGTAGAGAAGTCACAGTGGTGTAGAAAATTATATGTTGGAATGGACCTATCAGCATTGCTCTCCAGCACATCAGCTGCTCCTCCAGCCTGGTGTCATCTGTGAACTGGCTAAGGATGTATCCTGTCCCGTTGACATAACATTCAATATAATATGCTGACATAATATTCAACATTTTGAGGTGCCCATAAACATTATAAAAATACTGACTAATAACATTTAATGTCTTTAAATATCCCATGACTTGCACTGTGGTTATTGTAGAAAGTCAACATGAAATCTCTGAATTCATTCTGTATTTTCAGAACTCCAAGTTACAATTATATTTGGAAATGTGTTTTGACACAGTCCTCTCCTTTCTGAAGTTAAATATCATTTGTACAGGTCTAGATTTGCTTTCCTTTTCTTTCTCTACCAAAGAAAAGTATTTTTTATGCAGATACATATTCTTCCTCCCTGAAAAGCTAAAGAGAAAGAAGTAGCTTTACTATTCTTTATAACCTGTTCCTGGTAAATTTGATGTATTGATGTTCTTACTTCAGGCATGGAATTGCATTAAGCTATTTTTGGAAAAGCAATTTTTGTTCTGGAATCAGTGTTTCACAGTGAGAGTTAATCAGGTTGACTCTTTGATGTATGATTTATGGTATCCTTTAATCCCTGGTAATTTCTATGGGAAGAATAGCCCTCAGGGTTGTCACTGCATCTGAGGCATTCAGTATTGTTGCACATACCAAGCAAGATCTGTCCTAGAAGTCAGTGGATGTCTCAGATCTCTTTTCCCAGGGCCTAAGTTCCTGTCTGAAGTATTTCTAACCCCTTTTACCCAATGCTGTCTTACACTCTAGAAATATTCCACTATATTAACTGAGCAGATGGTCAACTTAAGACCAGTTTAGATGATTAAGAGTAATTTTTTAAGAAACATCCTTTTGTTTTGTACACATTGACTTAGTTTGCACCAAAAATGGTGTCCCGATGACTTGGGTGATTAAACAAGATGTCAGCTTTATTTCTGTGTATAGATAGCTTTGGTGATATGCAAAATTTGGAATCCTTTTTGAAACCCTAGAACTGTGAAAAAAAAATTCAAAGAAGAAATACTGGCAAATAGTTTGGTCATATATCGATCTGATAGACTTTTAGGAAATGTATGAAGACTTATTTGTATGAAAACCATAGTGCAGTTTTTATCATTCCTGGACAAAATGTATTTCTGGTTTAATGATAACGAATTTGGTAAGAATGACTTGATATAAACGAATATATTTAAGTATCAAACTTCCTGTGAATTCTGTATAATAATAGAAAAGAGAGTTTGGAGAACACTGTTTTGAGTATCTTTGATGTAGTAATTGGAGTATATTCATTTCTCATGACTGTCATTAGGAAGACAGATAAAATCCTGCAGTTGAATTTTGTAGGTGTGATTCCCATGTATGGACATTCTCTTTAATTAGTGAGAGGGATTTCTGAAAAAAAACTTGTTACTTTTCACTTCAGTCTCAACAAAGGAAGGAGAGAGAGAAGGATGCATTTCTTTGAAGGATGTCAATCCACATGATGGGAAGTGCTTAGTCTTGTACTGTTGCTAGGTGATGGGTGACAGAAAGGGTATTTGAACCAGCTTTGAAATCTGTATCGGGATCATTAACAATAAATTTCAGCCAGTTAGCAAGAGCATTTTGTTTCTGAGGGTGACACTGGTGCACCACAGCAGTTCACAGAGGCAGTGCAGAGCGATGGTCTCTTTGCAAGGAGAGGCTTGGGGTGTGACACTTGCTGTGGGATTGTCTCACCTCCAAAAGTCAGACATCTCCTGTAAAGGGCTTGCACCTGCACCTCGTGTACTCACCAGGCAGAGAACAGACAGTCAGGTGGATAAGATACTACTCTCTGGCATAGATGGGAGAATACCTGCCTAGGGAGGTGCTTTGCTTCTTGCTTGGCTGTCGATGCAGATAGTTTGAACAAGATGAGATGCTTACTCTGCAGAGACAAAGAAAAGAAGCAACTCTTAAGTATCATCATGGTCCCAGGAAGCCTTGCAGACCAGAACTGTGTGCTTTAGCTACCGCAGATGGTACAAAATATTTTCAACAGAGTATTAGAAAGTAATTCCAACCCTTATTTGGTCTTCTGTGCTGGGCAGCCAACACTGTTCAGCTGGATCACTTCAGTAGAGCTGGGGCTTGGCAAGTCTGCTGAAGTCCTTATCTAGCATAGGCGTAAGTGGTCTGATTTTAAGAGATACTTAATGTTTCTTATTTATATTGCCCCTAAAACAGCAGCTTACCTGGTGCTTGAAGTCTTAAGATCTGATATTCTGAAATCTGGAACAAATATAGAAAAAATACGTGCTATATATGTATATGTACATTTTCATTGATAAACGCTCTGTGACAAGGCATTCCTCAAGATAAGACATTGCTCTATTTGGAGAAAATCTGTGGGAGTTTTGCCTTCAACAGAGTCGCAATGTAAGGCCCCATTTTAGCAAGGTTCTTTGTTTAATTTAAGCACAAACTTGAGTGTTTCCTGAAAAACTCTTTGCATATGTAGCTATCCAATTATGCTTTTTTCCCCCCATCTCCCCTCTCTTGGGATACATAAAGAGCTAGGAAAATATAAATGCAGCTTTGAATGCTTGGAAATCTTATTCTGGTGAGCTAAGATGAAAGTCTGTTGCCATTTTGTTTCAGATCTCTCCTGAAGTTATCAGGACACAAATAAAACAATTTGGGGTTATAGTAAAGAGTCTAGAGAATTCCGAAGTACCCTTATAGCTATGTAATATAGTTTAAAAATCTGCAGTAAAATGTATGATTCTGTCCAACCCTGCTTTACTGAAACAAACTTTTGCTTCATTACATACAGTGCTTTGAAGTAAGAGTATGGAATGTATTTAGTACCAGAAACAGAAAGCATTGGGAAATTGCAAGTCAGATTAACAAAAGTAATAAAAATAGGTGATAACTGCTTAGTTCGATGGGGGTTTTGCTGGTGGGTTTTAGGCATCTACTTTTTGGAGGCTTTGGGATGCGTTTCATGGCTATAGCTTCAGTATGACTTAAGTATTTAATTGACAATGTCAATTATGATAAGTATTTAATTTGACGATTTAAAGACGATGTTTTACTGCATGAGATGCATGAGAAAATAATTTCAGTTGATAGCTGTTGGGGCCAGGGAGTATACGGCATTTTGCATGCACGGAAGTGAATGTTGTATAGCTAACGTAGTACATGCTGTGTGTAGTCTACATATGTAGTGTAGTCTGTAATGATTCCTTTAGATCTCTTGCATTGTAAATGTCTTGAAACACCAACACTTTTTCTGTACTTTAATTGCACAGCTGTTCTAGCAATCCAGAACCTCTGACTGAGTCTTGATTATCACCTACTTTGGCCACTGCATTGTCTGTAACTATTAAACCCTAAGGAAAATCTGTAGCATGGGACAGATTATTTTAGTATTTAATGTAGTCTGGGATCAGAGACTGCTGCTTTCAGAGATGGTGCTACGGCTTTGATAAGCATTAGTAACAAAAGGTGGTGCATTGCATCTCAGGTGAAACCTAGGCTGCTCCTTTTTCAGAAAACAACAAAGCAGACTGAAATCATTGCGCTACGAAAGAAACTTGAATGAGTTACTTGGGCATTGTCAATAGCCTGCTGTTTATTGAGCATCCCATGTGTATGTTCCCTAACATGATAGAGCTTCAGTAACTCAGGTGTTCAAAAAACTACTCTAATCCATATTCAATATGTATAATTCTTCTCAATGTCTCTCAAAGAGCTCAATATGTTCATAATAAGGCCCCAGTCTAGCAAAGAGCTTTTGCAAAAACCCAGTCTGTCCACTCATGAGCTAGTATATCAAATGCAGCTTCAAACAGCAGCAGACTTTCAGTCTCGTTCCTCAAAATGGAATTAGCAAAATCAAAATAATCCAATTTACATAAAAGAAGCTAAATTTGGTCATGCCACTCTTCCCCCCCACCCCCACATACTTTCCTATTATCTCCACAGGAAGAATCACTGACATTTTAAAAAGGGCTTTGGTTCACAAAGCTTCAATAGTCTTCAAGATTTTGGTAAAGGATATTTTGCTCATCTCCTTAGTAGTGTTTACAGCTAGGCATGGTAATAAGGGAGCAGAGCTGTTCATGAGGAATGTGAAGACCTGACAGTGTGCCTTGGTGTCTAAGTTTGGGAACTTCAGATCCAAGGACCAAATAATGACCCTTAGATGATCATCTAGATCATAAATTGTCACTGACAAGTAGAAATGCATCTGTCACCCTTAAAAGGCAAATACAGGCATGGCAGGGGTCAGAAAGGCTGTAAATCCTGTTAATATCAAAATTACTCTGTTTCTCTGAACTTACAGTAAAAACATCTCTTTATATGTGTGTAGAGCACATTGCAGGTTACACTGAGCTAGCCCACAATGCCCTTTGTTAAAAGGTGCTGGATAACATTATAACATGGATAACTAGATAACATTGCTGTGAGGGACTGTGTGCTTCAAACTTTGTTAGGCAAGTCTTGTTGAATTCTTCTCTTCTGTTTAAAAACCATTTTACTCATCCAAATCCAGCAATCCAAAGAGGATGGTCTGTCTAAATTCTTGCCTTTAAAACCTCAAGAAACATCTTGTGATTTGGGAGACCGTATTCATACTCTCATTGCCTGATTGTCCACTTACTCTGCACTTGTAAAGACTTTACTGAGCCAATTCCAGAAAACTTCCATTTTGATGAATTTGCTTTGAAAAAACATCCCATTTCAAGTATGTTTCTTTTTTATTCTGTGATGTATGGCTAATGTGTATCTTACATGAGCTAGAGTATGATCCATCACAGAGACATCCTTTATTTGACTATAAATATGAAGGAAAAAGCTTATATTCTTTCTTCTTTTGTTGATGTGCTTGCAGTTCATCATCAAGACTGAAACTGTGAGCAGGAGGTTCAGCCAGGGAAAGGAAGAAAGGAATGACAATTATGTGAAAAGAAATAAAACCAGATAGATAATCCTGTTCAGTTTTGAGTTCAGAAGGAATGATGCTCTTCCCAGACAGGCCCTTGAGCGGAAGCATTTATCAGTCTGATTTTGGGTTTGAAATGGTAGAGGGTAAAAAGCACATGTGTTCTCATCTCCCAGAGAAATTAAACAAAGATTTGCAACATTCAGCCTGTAAATAAAAGAGAAAGTGAAGTAACCCATCTAGTAGTACACCATCATTAACTTAGCATCTTCAGGGCATTTCTCTAGCTTTTCAATTTTAGATGTCAGTGGTACAATTTCTTTGTCTTTCTCCTTCAAATCCTCATCTCTCTAATGCAACTACTATCTTTATATCCCTCTTCTGTTTTTCTCTTATGTGAAAGCCTGTCATTAACTTGTTTGCCCATGAAATTGTCTTTGTCTCAGAGCACAATTGTATTCCTTCTTTACAGAGCTCTCAAATAGGATTATTCTGTCTGTTTTCCTTCAACGCTTCCCATCATACCCAGTATTTCATGAGGCTCAGCATTTTATGATAGACATCCTTGTACTTCCTTTCCAGTTAATACATTATACTTCAAAATCCTTTCCTAAACTGTGTGAACTATTTGGTGAACATAACTTCATTGTCTGCAAGCAGATATGATACCAATCTGGAGATGCCCAGTAGACTGAGATCTTGTTGATACAGGATTTCCTGCAAGATGCATGAAAACCATCCCTTTTTATCATCTTAAGCTTATCATCCTGTTACACTAAATTTACTTTGCATCAGACAGTGGAGTTAGATTCTCATTCAAAAGTTATTAAATATGAAGAAGTACCATAAACACCAAACATATGCAGACAGTGGAGGAAAAATGTTCATGTGAGAGTGAAATGTAAACTGCAGTGTATATTTGTGCCAGTTTTGAAATCATTCGATCTCTACACGGAATCTGTTGTCCCATAGTAATGCAATATTTGCTGACTGTTTTTTTAGTATTTGTACCAGACTGAAATATCTTGCCTTTTAGGAAACCTGATCTTAACCCTATTCAAAGGATTGAATTCAGGCATGCAGGGCTTCTTTTCCCCTCTCTTTGCCTTTATAAACTCACCTTGAGGCCAAGGACCAAGCAGTTTCCTTAGTTTGAAAAACACCTAGTGCATTTCTTGGAAATGCCGCAGCCTAGTAGAAACTACTTAGTAGAGTTACAAAATAACCTGAATTTTCTTTCTCACATGCTTATGCTACTAAGGAAGCTGAAATTCATGTGGTTATTAGCTGATAAAAATCATTTAATGTATCTTTCCTTTGCAGAAATGTAATGTAGTAATTTCTGTATTAAGCATTGGAACAGGCTGCCCAGGGAAGTGGTGGAGTCCACATCCCTGGAGGTATTTAAGAGATGTGTAGATGTTGCACTTAGAACATACCTGGCAGTGCTGGGTTAACGATTGGACCCAGGTCTCTTCCAGCCTAAATGATTCTATGATTCTGTATTGGATACAAACCTGAAAAAAAAGACTAAAACCTAAAAATAAATTTAATATATCTCATAATTTAAATAACACATGACATTTTTAACATGAAGAAGAAAGGGGAGAGCATCACCAAAATTTCATTGTTCAGTTCATAGACAGTTAATTCCAGACAGTCTTCTTAATTCCTTAGGAAAAGCGAACAATTGTCATTTTGAGCTTTATTTAAAATCCCTTGAAATGATAGAGAATCTCTCTGCTGAGGCCAATAACCTCTGGTGTTATTTTGACAAGCAAAACAGTTTACATATGCTTAACTTCTGAGGAAAAATAACTGAGAATAGGAATGTGCAGCCATCAACTGGACAGCTTTTAGTCTGTACTGTACCAATACAGAGCTCAAAAAGGAGCTTTGAAGGATTTACTGTAGCGGTTTGCTTTTTATTCTGGGTTAATAACTTCAAATATTTTAATGAATAATTAACTGGATCAGAACCTGGTGCCATCGTGCTTGAAATGTTCAAAATAACATGTTTTCAAAACTGAAGTACTCGCAAAAATAATAACCTCTTTTAGTATAAGTATTTGCAACTGTGTTGTCATGTATTTACCTGCAGGATCCAAAACTGCGCGAACTGTTGGATGCTGGGAACCTAGGAGGTCGACTGGAAAATCGAATGATAACTGTTGTCTATGGCCCAGATCTGGTCAATATATCCTACTTGAACTTGGTGGCATTCCAAGAGGATATAGCGAAGGTAATGTACATTTGTGTTATTATAAAATTAATGTTTCTAAAGTTTTGTTTTGAGATACGGATAAATGAGGGAAGTGGAGATTGCTATGGAATGAACCTCTATTCTGTTACAGAGCCGCTCAGTACCCAAGAAGAAATGTGCAATGTTTTTACTTTCTGTAAGTTTATTGAGCAAAGGTTATGCCCCTGATAGGTGTGCTCATCTTCAGAACATTGCTTGTAAAGCTTAAATAAACATTGTGAAGATGATGGTACATGCATGTTTTTACTTGGCTATAAGATGTATACTGCGACTCTCCAAACATATATTGAGATCTTTCAGTAGTTATCACCCTTTTATGCTTGTTCTTGCAATCGTCTGTGAGAACAAAGTTTGTGAAGGGTTGACTTTTTCAGGTTGGCCTACATCAGAACAGCGGGGATCTGCAGCTCTGCCTTGTGTACTCAAATATGCCAGAAATCAGGCGCCTTGCTTAACTTATCCTCATGAACGTTTCTGTGTGAACCAAGCAAATGACGATTGATATTAGTACATTGTTTTGGGCTTTTTCCATCTTTCAATTTCTGTGTGTCTCAATCGTGTGTAACGGGAGCGTTTTGCTTTATCTATTCCAAATTGATATTCAGAAGCTACTCCTCTTTCCACTTCCATTCATATGGATAGACTCTGATGACAGCCTCCAGATAACCACGCACAAGACATGTTTCCATACAGTTTGCATCCTTGAATGCATTAAATTACTAAAAAGGCAATAGACTGTAGACTGCTGTTATGTAACAAAATAAGGAGTTATTTTGTCACCTCACAGGCAACAAGGATGGTCTGAGAAGGTAAAAACAGGTCATAGGATGAGAACCTTCAGCTAGGAGGATATATTATTGCTTGCCGGATTTCTGCCTCTGCTGATTTTCATTAGCCTATTTGTCAACTTGGCAAAAACACCGTTTCCAGTGTTTCTTTGATGTGAAAAAATAGAAACAAAATGAGTGGTCCACGGACTGCTGAGTGGGAACTGCTGTCCTCAGAGTTGAAAATGCGCAGCTATACTCTACAGGGGTGGCTTAGAAATGAGCACTGCAAAAGTAAAAGCAACTGAAACAGCTCTTCAGGAAAAAAAAACAATCTAAGTATATTATGGAAAATGAAAAGGTATGCTAAAGCTTTACCAGCAAAAATTGTTAGCCCCCCTACCAAGGAAGAGGGATAATCACCCAAAAGAGAAGCTTATGTCCTTCTTTTTCTCTTTCCTGTCTAGCCGGCAATCAGTGAACCATAATCTGTTTGGTAAAACAGTGCAGAAATTGGTATTTTATGGCCTTTTTCTGTTTGGTAATGGAACCTTAAAAATACTGTAGTTAAAAATAATATTTTAGAAAAGCGTGGCTGCTCTAAATCCTGAGTAACTCCTACTATCTGAGTAAGTAAGAAACCAAGTCTTCCTTGTTATTTGTAAATGCGGTAGACCAAATAAATTCATCTTTTATCGATCAGGCACTGGAGCCTGGGGGATGGGATTTTCAAAGTGTTGCTGATTAGCTGTGTGGCTGAAATCGTGCTGATCGTTTCAATGAGTGCAGAGTCTGATCACTGTTGAATGCATCTAAAACTTCTTCCTTCTTTAACATGTTTTCTAACTCTGTGTGAGCCAGACCACAGTATCTGGTCCTTATCATCTCCCAGACACACGAAGTGACTCGGGGGAGTTGTTATAAATAAGCACATCAGGGAGCTCTGAGAAGGCGTGTAAATAGAAGATGCTTTCAACATCACACGCACAAATTTTGACCCTTCCTCTCGCTCATGTTCCAGGGAAAGCAAGTGCTGATGAAAAATGCCTCCACAGTGCATGAATATTTTTTTTTATTAACCCTTCATTTGTGATACATGATTTTGCAAGTCATGTAACAAGAGTTGATCAGTCCTCCCTTGATAGAGAAAGGCAAAGTAAACTGTAACAGTCTTTATAAGGCAGTTAAAATAAGTTGATTATGGAGTTTTCTTCCTTTGCAAAAGGCTTCCTTTTCTGCTACAAACTCTGTTCACTACATCCACCATCCAAGTTCAAGGAAAATCATGAAAAAAATGAGCCTTGGGCTATTCAACTTGTTCTAATTGAATTAAATAAAGAGCTAGACATGATGATGTAGTCGTGATGTACTGTTTTATGTGCATTCCTCCAGGAGAAAGTAACTAATGTTTAAAGTACATTAGTGATGAGCTGAAGGACACTGGGCAGCTAGTTTCTTCAAAGAATGCAGCTTGAAATTCATTAGGTAATGGTCTAAAAGGCAGATTGCAAGACATGTCTTGAGGAGAAGTAGCACTGATCTAGCACTTGCTTATTTTTAGTCGGGTGTACCTGTGCCTGTCTTGGGATAGGATTCATGAGCATCCACAAACATAACACTGCAGAAGCCAGGATAAAGAAAGCAATTTATTCTCAAATCCTATTTTGAGCAGATGCTCTTTTTCTTGTCTCCATTCCCACTATGAAGAAGTCCAACCTGTGAACCTCCGTGTCTGCTCTACAGTATTTCATTCCTTTCCCAAATCCATTAATTTCAAAAATGAACATCTCATCTTTCCCATCTCTTTCCTCTCACTCTCCTTTGTGCCTCTCATGCAGACTCTATTCTCACCACACTAGTCCATCTGGGCCCCACAGACCCCTGTCCAGAAACCAAGGAATTCTGTTTATTCTCGGTTTCATGGGCTTTGAATCAGATCCATCACTAAGAGCTGATGAGTTCCTCCATAAGTAAAATGATGATTCACAAAGACGGTTCACAAGTTGTGATATGCTGTACTTTCCAGCATACATCTTAATTTTTCCAGCTTCTTAGACATAGTTAAGAGCTTGATCAATACAATAAAATGGAAAAAAAAGAAACTATAAATTCATGTCCATTTGTTATATTTTTAAAAATAGAATTCATAAGGATGCCAAAAGTGTAGAATTTCATCACCACCAAAACCAAACGTGTGAGAAACATTGCCTTCACACGTAGTCAGTTCTGATTTGAGGGAAGTGTTTTCAAGAATGTGTGCTGTTTTTTCTTATGTAAAAGGTTTCATCTTTTCTGTTGAGATAAACGTCTTTTGGTATGTATCCTGATGCATGTAATAGAGGATAGAAATTACTTCACTGAGCAACAAATTTCCCAATGAACTACTGCTTATGCGCTACCTGCCAAAGCACAGAGCAGCTAAATAATTTGTTAGTAAAGTTCACAGGAACGATATAAATATGTGTCAGTGTAACAAGATGTAGCCAAAAGGAGAGCAGGTTCAGGGAGCTTTTATCATAATGGATGAGACTTGCTTGTAGTTGAATGTTGGAAGGCTGGGTCCTTCCACTACCAGATGGGATCAGATGCTTCCAGTCTGCAAACAGTTTGGCACTAGTACAGTCCTATTTCAAAACACCTAGATTTATATTTTCCTTTTGTATTGCATCTGTACAGGAGTCTGCAGCTACCGTAGTGATTCGGAGGCTGTTATAACCTTTCCACAGTAGGCTGTTTTCTTTCTACACATAACAGCTTTCTACCCTGCAGAGCACTCTCACTGAGCACTGCCTTCTGGAATCACTGCTGCCGGTTAAAACGCCTGCAGAGTGCATCATGCACAGAGTTAGAGTATGGGCTTTACTCTGTACCATGCAGCAAAACCAAGGAAACGGAGCCATTTGGTAGCTAAAGTGGTGAGACACATCTTGGCTCACAGCTTGATGCAAGCCCATCAAAGTCAGTCCAAAGCATCTCCTTTATTTCCTTGGGTCTGTGCTCAGGGCTGTTGTTTCCCCTCCTGCTGAGGGTTCAGACCAGTGACTGAAAAGATGATGTGATCCTTGGCATATATTCTGATCTTGGTTTTTTGGGCTGCAACTGTGTGGTGGCTGGAATGGGAGAAACAATGAGCAGGAATTGCTTGTGACTTGTTAACTTGGCACCTGCATTGTTAGAAATGTCTCAGCCTGAAGGTAGTCCTTGGAATATTTGGCAAGAGTGATGTGATCACTTTGAAGAGCCAGGAAAAGCTAGCAAAGAAACATGGCAAGAGTGTTTTACATAAATAATACTTGTGACAGGCATATAATAACTGAGTTCCCTTTACGTTCCTGTCAACAAGCACTCGGACAAAGCAAAGGAAGAGAGACTATGGGATACTCCTCAAATTCCCTACTTCTTTTTTCTACAAAATACTTCAATTTTAAGCCCAGCAGAATCAGTGAGATCAAAACAAAGTCTATGAAGATATGTTAAAAGCCAATGTATTTTCAATTTCCAAATAATATATTTTGTTGCCATTAATCTCTGCAGCCGTTAGTGTCACAGGGAGAAGTTTTAACTGCTATTATTGGTGCCTAAACAAAGCAGTGTTTACAAGATGAGCCTATTTTGAGCCTGGAAAAATGAGTTGCCAAGAAGAAAAACAGATGCTGCACTTAATACACTTTCTGTTCCAAGAGTCACAGCAAAGCAGTTGCGTTGCTAACAAACCAGTCTCCTTCTTTTCTACATTCTCACACCCTTCATTTGTTTTGTTTTGGGTTTTTTTCAAATTAGACCTAAGAAGGAAAAACAAAAAAGAAAAATGGAAGTGGTCACGAGAGGTGGAGGGGAGGACTATCACGGCAGTAGTGGTTTGCCTCCAGAACAAGTCTGAGAGAGGAAGGCTTCTCTGCCAGAAATACCAGTCACAGGGGGATCTGTTGTCTCAGCTGCTTAGGGGTGAGGTTGTAAATGAGGTGGACTTAAGGGTCTGATGGCTGGAGGATGTCAAAGATCCATGTAACACTAGGCATATAGGTAGCTTTATCTTCTCCTTGTTGGGAGCAACTGTGCAAGACTGGTTTCAGGAACAAGATCTGCTAACTTTAGGGAAAAATCCTTAGCATGTTAGGAAGAATAATAGAAAAAAAACCCGACTTCTGAACCTCTCTCAAATCAATTGCCTAGTCACGCAGAAACCTGAGGCTTTTTAAGTAAAACAATCTCATAAGCTCCAAAGTGATGTAGCAACATTTGTTTCATTGGAAGCCAATGACACTTTTCATCATTATCAATTTTTGTCAGAATTAAATCCCCCCCCCCTTTTTTTTTTATTATTTTTCGTCAAGAAAAAGAAGAGCGAAGGAGAGGGAATACCTCCTGAAGAGTATGCATCTGAGAGGCTGTGTGGAATGGGAATTTTGGGTCTGGACTGATATGAAAGGAAACTCAATTTTAGTTTCAAAGAAAACTCAAAAGACATCAAGTATAAAACCAATAAAATCACATTGTTTGCGAAGGCAATGTTTATTTTCATCCCTTTCTTTTAGAGGGGTGAAACACCAGTCCAAAACCACAATTGTGATTAAAAAGGATTGCAATTAAAGAGTGTAACTAAGCACCAAGTTAGCATGGAAAAAATGCACCGAAGTTGGCTATTGAAAGCTGCAGGAGAGACCTGGAAGGGAGGAGAGCGACAGGACAAGCAATGAGAGTCTAAAGCTCATATTATAATCATGGATCAGCCTTGTTGGGAACCTGGGAAAGGTCAGAGACCTAAAGGAAGCAACATGCATAGAAATGAGAAAAAATAAGTTAGGAAAATGAAGAGGAGGAGCCATGGGAAGAGCAGTGCTTGTGGGTGGAGATGGGAGTTTTCCCAGGAGCAGATGGAGGACCTTTCTTTCCTATGTCAGGGTAACGAGAGGGGAAAATAACGTAGTGAGGAATAGGACCATAGTGTAAGGTGTACAGAAGGTGGAAGACGAGTTGCATCTTCTTCCTTGTATATCAGAAAAAATTAAAGTGATTCCTATATATTTCTGCTGGTTTGTGGGAGTTTTTTAAGCATATTTCTTATGTTGGCTGGTAAGATCTTAGAATCAGTACTTACAGTTCTTAATTTGTTAGCATCAAAAAAAAGATAAAGCATGATATTTATTGTCTGAATTACTTCATGTTCTGTAGAAAGAGTGATGGAGAGGATCTCACAATGAGCTCTTACAAGAAAATGTATTTTTCTTAGGCATTTATTGCATATCTTCCTGGAACTTGAATGTGTTTTACATCAGATTTTTATCTGTATAGTTTTTGTTTTGTTTTGTTTTTTTAGTGGAATAAGGTATCCTTAAAAAATATTTGTGACAGTCTTCATTTTTTGCAGTGTGAGGAAATCAGGTCTCACAGATGAGGAAGGAAGCTGTAATTGGAAAAATCAAGTGCAGATTTTAGACACTTTTTACTGAACGATATAATTTTCAAAAATATTTTGTGTTGTGTAAGTAAACATTTAAATTAAGCCCCATTTAATCAAATCTTCTCTCTATAGGAATGGTCTGATGAAGTGTTCAGTTTGGCAACAAATTTGTTGGCACAGAACATGTCAAGGGATGCGTTTCTGGAAAAAGCGTAAGTGGCCATCGTGTTTAATGCTGTGGGTGTTGCTCTTTTCTCTGCGTCATTTTCCTCTTTGCTTGTAAGTCACATTGTCATCTATTGTTTCTGCTTTGATGAGTTGTCACTTTTGTAAACACAGGCTGTCCTTTCTCATGGTTTTAAAAAGCTGCTTATCTAAATGTCATTTAAACAAAAATCTTGTTAGAGTTCTTGCAAACTACTGAGTCGTAGCAAAAAAAAAAACCACCCCAGAATTAAATGCCTTCTTCCACTTGTGCACCAAAGTAGTAGGTTTAGCTGTAGTCTGAAGATCTCTGTTTAAAATGAAAGAATATTCTGGACTGACTTGCATCTGGTTTATTTTCCCTTTTTTCTGTTGTTGATCCAAAAATGAGAAATGGAGGAAGTCCTTTTTCCCCAGTCTAATCTCTGTTTTTCATGTGATTCAGATGGAAACTGTGAATCCATTCATCCATAGTGCTTTGCACATGGAGCAGATTCTGAGGTGCTTTCAACAAAGTAGAAAGGGTGTTTATTAAGATGTTTGGGGTGTAAAAACAGGTATGTTTTGGAGGTATCCAAAAGGAAAGAGAACTAAATCTGAGATTAGTGATTATCAACTGGATGGATGATAAGTGCATGTGCTGAGGGAATTTTGCATAAGTCATAGAGTTGAGAACAGCATGGCAGAGCCTACCAGAGAGTGATGGTAATGACCTTTTGGGGCTCTAAAAGAGGAGACAGACCCTTCTGAGCCTACAAATTGACTGGTTAAAACCAGCTTTGTGTCTCCCCCAAAGACCTTTTAATTTCTGCTTACAGAGGGTGAGTCCAAATAAATACCAATCTGGGGCTTAGGTTCCTAAAGCTCCATCCAAGAAGCAGGTTAACCCACATTTTTTCTGGGCTTTCTAAGGTTGTGCCTGCCTAATTTCATCAGATACATTCTGTCAGAAGATTCCCAACTGTGTAACTTTAATCCCATGTTAATATTCATAGGTGACTGTTCTGAGAAGGAGGGGTGTGGGCGTGTGTTTCCTTCTCACAGTGTTTGTTGTGGTGCAGCTGAAGTCATCAGAAATCCTTGATGAAACTTTGAAGTTTGGTTATTGCAGGAACTAGGGCCTTGTGTCTGATAATGCTGTGTTGGGACAGCAATGATAACGGAATCCCAAATGGATGGAAACATTTAACATTTCCTTTTGGCTCCACATGTTGATAGTGGATAAACCAGAGCGGAGCAGACTGAAAGGAAGAGTGGAGATACTTCCTTCGGCTCCATAGGTTGTAGATGAATTATGGGGGTGATTTGATATTACTATTTCCATGCCTCTTACTGCTCAAATCCCCAGGTGAACAGTGGACTTTGCTGACAGGTCTGTAGTAGGGAGGATTGTGACTGTACCTAATGGATATAATCATACCAGGTTCAAAGGAGGAGCATGTTCTCACAGAGTAGAGCCGGTGTTATTTGGAACTCTTTTTTGATGATTGTTCAAACAATATTAATGAAAGATTAAGTTACTGGACACATTGTGTCAATTTAGTAGCAGGCAAACAAGGCATTCCTGTGTCTTTCTCTTTTTCCACTAATTAATAGATCACCTGGGAACTCTTAAGTATTCCAGGGTCCTCTGCACAGATGGCAAATCAGAGTCACTTAAGAAATCTTTGACTTTGAATATTAAAAATATTTCCCCATTATAATTACTGTACTAAACAAAGGGTTGATTGCAGTCCTATCAGAACCCTTCTGCTGAAATAGAAAAGAAAATTGCATTTGAGCAGAATTAAGGTTATTTTCTTCGTGGAATTCAGTCCCTTGCAGCATTGAAAGTGCAATAATAAACAGCTTGAACTGCTTGCCTGTGGTTTGGTGAGGTGAGAAAAATAGAGTTAATTTGGCAGGAGAAGTGGTTATAAAAACTGCCATTTTAGTTATAATGTGCTCATTCCTCTCTTGTAACCATGCAGTGTATTTTTGCATTGAGGTGCAAAAATTAGTGCTGAAATACTGACTGGTGCAGGAACGAGCAAAGGGTGACTGCACTGGGGAAGAACCTTGGGTCAGCGTTACGTCCACTGTTCGTTGTTCTTAGAGCCAGCCCTGCACTACTGAATGGAGTCCATTTGCCTGCTGCCAATGGGAGTATCTCCCACCAAGCTTTTTAACAGGAGTAACGTGCTTGGTTTTCTTACATGGGTGGATAATGGCTGCAGGGGAAGATATTGCATCCCCCATATAGCAACGAGTTTGGGATTAAAAAGGTGGCAAGTATGTGTGAGAGTTGATTGTTCTTCAGACATACATTTTTTGTTTACTTTATAACTGTTCAGAATTTATTCCCCCCTTTTTCTTCTATTTGTATCTTTCTTGGCTTAGAGGAAAACATTAAGTGTGACCAGAAGACACTCAAAACCAGGAGACGAAGTAAATCTTTTTTACTAACTGCAGTGATTTTTTTTCTGTTTAATCTAGCTCAGTGCTGGGAGACAAGGCAGAGGGGATAATTTTTTTGTTTGATGACACAGTAGCACAAGAGATTTCAGTTTCCAGCAGATTCATTTGTGGAAAATGTTCCTATCGTAGCTAGGGATATTAGCATGTACTTTGTTTTTGAAGTGGTTGCTTAATGGCATTTTTGGTCGGGAAGACAAGAAAGGTTTATTAGAAACATGCAGTTTCTTTTTCTTTTGGTAGGCCAGTGGGCGAAGTGCAAAAGTTTTTGTTGGGTTTTGTGTTGTTGGCTTTTTCTTTTGACAACAATAAAAAAATCCTCTTAAATACTTAAGTATTGCTACATTTTTCACCAGAGCGTATTACTACAGAATTGATTTATAGTTTTAATTACATTTGAGTGGAAGAGATGAGGCACTCAAAGTTGCGCTCTTAGCAGGCTGCTGCTGGCAGACATTACACTTGTGACCAGTAGTCCTTGCATACTGGGAGGATCCTTAAATAGCAGCTGTAGGCCCAACTGCTTCTCATTACAGCTGCTGGGGGACTTCTGTTTCAGTAGGCTTTGAATCAGTATGTTGAAAGATTTGGGCAAAGAAAGATATGTCCTCATCCTGCTGCCTTAATGAGCAAATGAGAGAAGTCACAGGCCCTGAGATACTGAGATGCTCTAAATACTCTGTTCAAAACCTGAATAATTGCCTGCCTGTAGATGGTTTCAGCATGGCATTTTTATACTGCTTCATACTGGAAATGGCTTGGGCTTGTCCAGGGCTGCTAAATATGCTGACACTCTTGCCAGAGTAGAGAAATTTCAGTTGCCAGCCTTTTCACTTCCTGCCAGCTGAGGAGTGGCAAAATTTAGGGTCAGAGAAAACTTCACAGATGTGTTATGGGGAGGGCTTAGGGAGGTTGATGTGCAACATCCAGGGAAAATTTCAGCCCCTGGAAGAGGAGTACAGTCACCTTTCCAGTCAAATTGTATAGCCTGTGTGCCACTGTTCCATCTGCTGATAGTCTGGCAGGCAGCCTGGGTGAGAAGGAGCTTGGGGGAGATTATAAACTTGTGTATTAATTGTATTTGCAATGTCCTGTTGCATGACAGACAGTATTTGATGCTATGGGTGCATTACTGTTGAAAGAAAAGATGCTTACAGCACAGCAGGTTTTCATATTGGGCAAAAGAGCTGAGTGGAACTTGCCACATGATCAGAATACTAGCACTGAGCAATAAAGTTGGTGGAGAGTTACTTCAAAATGCTGTAAAAATAAAGCAGGATGCTTTTCTTTCCACAGTTACACAAAACTTAAACTTCAGGTGACTCCAGAAGGACGCATTCCTCTGAAGAAGTAAGTTCTTTTCCCCTTCCTGTGTAGTATCTTCTGACTTTCAAGAGTGAATATATGTTTGGGCTGAGCCTATGCCCCCTGTTCCTAGAATAAGAATTGTATCATCTGTTTATAACACATACTGCAGGGAAGAGTGGCCAGTGATACTCAGGATGTCTGTGTTCAAATACCCTTTGGACGTAGATTGTCTTTATGATCTTGAGGAAGACCTTTAGCATCTCTGCCCTTGTTCATTCCACTTGTGCAAAATTAAAAAAAAACCTAACGCATTATTTCTTTACCTCAGACACATGTCATGAAGATAAATACACGCATATTGCTTATTGCTGGGTTAATGTGAAGAGGTGTATTTCTCAAATAGAATCATAGAATTGCCAGGGTTGGAAGGGACCTTAAATATAATTTAGTTCCAACCCCCCTGCCATGGGCTGGGACACCTCTCACTAGATCAGATTGCTCAGAGCCCCATCCAGATTGGCCTTAAAAACTTACAGGGATGGGGCTTCCACCACCTCTCTGGGCAACCTGTTCCAGTGTCTCACCACCCTCATGTTGAAGAGCTTCTTCCTAATGTCTAATCTGAATCTATCCACCTCTAGTTTTGATCCATTCCCTCTAGTCCTACCACTACCTGACAGCCTAAAAAGTCCCTCACCAGCTAGAAAAATAAATAAATAAAAGTAGATACAGTGCAGGGGATGAGCCTCGCCCTGGGAAAAACCACCTGCCTGATTATGGTGTCTCCCCTGCTAGGTAAGTATATAAATAACTATCTGCTGTAAAATAACTGTCTGCTGTAATAGAGGCTTGCATTGGGATAGTTGTGGATACCATTAAACTCACTCATGTTACCGAGCAGACAGAAAATGGAAATAAAAAGCTCAAGACATGATAGACTGGGAAGCGATATTCAGTCTTTAAGCCACATGGGCTGTCAAGGCATGTCTTTAAGCCAGTTCCCTCTGCTTTGTCTTTGTTTTGCAGCATATACCGCTTGTTTTCCTCTGACAGAAAACGGGTAGAGACCGCTTTAGAAGCTTGTAATCTTCCATCTTCCAGGGTAAGAATCTGAATTTATTCCAGGCCCTTAAAAAGTCTTGCTTGTATTCAGTGGTGTTTACTCTCTATTGACTTGAGGGCAGAACTGGTCTGTAACAGAAGAGAGCTTGCATCTCCTGATCCCTTGCTCTTGTAGAAGACTGTGCCGTGATATTTTCTCAATGTTTGCATTCCCAGTGGTTTAACAGTGCTAAGTCCTACAGCTCCAGGAGAGCAATGAAGCAAAATCTTCATAGGCCAAGCCTCAGATACCCCTTACCAATGAGACCTTCCTTTAGAAGTTTGGGAACTTAATTCCGTAAAATTCCAAGGAATGTCTGTAAAGTAGGTATAAAAGATTATAATAATCTTACCTAAAGGTTAGAAATGTGGAAAAAATAATTTTAAAGATGGGTTTTCATTTGTTAGCAAAGAAGACAAGATGTGAAAAAAAATCTTTATAAAGGCTTCATTTTTAATCAGTTGATTTATTACTTCAGTTTATTGCACATCTCTGGAAAAAAAAAATGTAAACATCACTAGAGTCCTTGAAGGAAACTGCAACCTTTTCCTGCTATTTATTTAAGTAGAGCCAATTTTACATACACACTGCTGGATACCTGTTGCTGGGATACCATCTTGAAAAGTATTCATAGGATAAAGTAGATCCTTTCTCTGGTTGGGACAGAAGAGAAATACACTTCATGAGACAAAGAAAATTGTTGATCATCTTTGAAAAAAATATTTTAGATGCTAAATGCTTAAGATGCATGAATCTCTGAATCTCATAGAGGTAATGAAGTGGAAGAAAATCAGTACTTCCACTACAGCTCTTTTCCTCTGTGTTCCTATTTATTTGTAAAATTCTTAGCTTCATCTTCCAGCTTTTCTGCCCTACTACAGGATAAATGATGTTCCCATAAAGCCTCGGAAGAGCACTGGTTTCCAGCAGTGTACAAGACATGAATATCAAGGAATCTTGCTTAGTAAAATCACACCAAATATTCAGAGAATTCATGAAAGTCTCCCATGGATATTAACAGCTTAGGCTTTTTAGGTCTTCATATTCATGCCTCGTGAAGATCCCTCTAAAGATTTTCTCCCCAAGTTTCCATACTTCTCATTGCTCTAAGGTATGAGACTCACTGGCCGTGAGTTTTCCATGATGTTCTGTTGCACCTCTCAGAACCTGTGAATGACCTTAAAACTCAAAATTAGATTCACAGTCATGGGTAAGAGGATCCTAAGTCAGTATTTATCACTCTCTCCCAGCACCAGAAAGGCTCTGCAGAAGTGCCAAAAAAATCCTCTTTATTTCATATTTAGGGCCTTAATAAGGGACAGATTCTCTCCAGTGCTAAACACTCCAGCCCTGTTTCGACCAAGCAGTGAGCATAACTGCAGTGTGATGGCACATGGACTTCAGGTCAAACACATTTTTCAAAGTGTGGGGTTGTTTATTCATGTATCTATGAGTTGTACCTGGCACGTTTAGTCTCAGGACCAAACCTTGTGTGATCTGATTTTCATCAGTGTCCAGGAGATCTGAAAGCAGAGGAACATTTAAATAAATGTTTAAATGAAGTTTTAAAATATTCCAGTGCTTTTTTGAGTTTGACATCTGATTCTTCCATGATTTTATTTATTTTTTTTTTAATCTTGGCTACTTTTGGGGAAGGAGGAGGTGCTTTCTGTTATTGTTGGGTATTTTTGTTTGGCTTCATTTTAGTCAAAGTTGCCTTACATAGAATTTGAAGAGCTTTATTTTAGCTGTCTGTTTGGGTGTGAAAACTGGTTTCTGCTTTCCAGTTAATGTTGAGGTTCACAATGAAGCACCAGTGAGCTTGACTATTAACTTAGAATAAAACAACTGGCTATTGAGTCCTTTCTGTGCAAATAATCTAAATTAGCTGTTGTGCTGCCAAATATATTAACAGAATGGATACAGATGTTATAAAAGCAGGCAAGTTACCACACAAATCATAAATCAACAGTGCTTGAAATTAGTAGAGTCTTAATCACAGAATAAAATTGAATGTCAATATTCAGCAAAGCTGGAAATGAGAGATGCTGTCACTGGTACAGAAACTTTATTTGTTCATTGGTCTCAAAAAAGAGATAAGCACATAAGGTTTGTGGGTGGTTCCACTGAAATGTGGATGGCTCAGACCAGGCTGAGGAAAGGGGCAGTGTATTTTAATACCTTTTGGCAGGCAGGCTTTTGAAATCCAAATGTAGATGCCTGAGGTTGTGCCTGGGGTGGCAAATGCTTGCAGCAAGGCTTTCATGTCCCGTCTAGATCTTTGTGTTTTGCAGACCACAGATTGTGTTAGCAGTAAGAAATAATTAATTATTAAAAGATTCAGTACTTATGACTGAAGACTTGTGTTGGTTATGCTCTTTGTAGTTAGGTACTTGGAGGTATGTGTTGGAAAACTGAGGTATATTTTCTTAATTGAAACAGAGTGGTAAACAAAAGTATGGATCTCAGGTTATTGGAAAGGACACACATTTTGTTTAGTTGAGCACCTTCAAATTCCCTTTCAAGGAGAAAATATAGTAGTTCAATGGGAGACCGTAATTCTGTGGTAGTTACAGAATCAATATTTAAATGTCCTTAGGAGAAGTGCTGGCTGAGGAGCAGTACTCTGATGAAAAGGGATTATAGGTAAACTGAGGAGAGTGAGGTGCAGCTTTAACAAGGAAATTCACAAGCTTTATGAAGTATCCTGACCTTTAGGAAAGCACAAATATCAGTGGTCCTACTCTCAACTGAAAGCACAGCAGCTCAAATTTATGGCAGTATAGTGGGTGCAGTTTCACACGTAGTTAAGTGTCACTGTCAGCTGTCGCTGAAAGGAGCTATTTCCATCCTCCAACTTCAGGTTTCAGACTTCTTCCTTCACCCTTGCACTGGCTTTAGCGCTTGTGCCATTGGGGAGTCACCTGGCTCAGTGTGACCTGATCCCACAGTAAAGTGCACAGGGTTGTTGTGGCCAGGTAGAATCTGAACCATTTCACCCCGCAGCCACTCGAACAGTCTGCCAAAGAAAGAAAGGTAGAGGAGTCTGATGGGTTAGAACAGTGAAGCCTGGAGATGAGTACCCAGGTGGAGCAGTGAAACAGCCCAGCTCAGTTTGAGTGTGAGCTAGGTCAGGTTCAGTCCATGCTTGTGAACACAAATGTTGAGAGGTGGTCATGGTACAAAATACTCTTGGGCCTCTGTGGGTTTTGTAGATGAAAGGAGAGAAAAAAAGTGATGCCTGTAGCATTCATTTATTTAATTATTTTAACCTGTTTAACCTAAAAATATAGAAGTTTCCTTCCGTCTAACAAAGGCCTGAATCAACGCTTCCGGTTCCCTTGGCAACAACATTAAACAGGCATAATAAATAAAAGCAATAATTTCCTCTACCAGCAGCTTGCTTCTTAGACAACCACGTTCAATGGTGTTTAAAAGCAAATGGCTTTGCGGCCAAGTTACAATTTTCCTCCTCCCATTCATCAGATTTCAACATAATTTTGGAGCCATGGCGAGATGTCATGTGGGCCCATGGTGCTCCTGGAGACAATATGTCATAGCTTTTGATAAAGATAGCTCATGTGGAGGATACTCAAAAATAAAGTCTTCAGCACTTCAATTTCACATTTTTTGTTTTCCTTTTTCTTGTTCCTTTAAAGGTTTCCTCTGCACAAAATGCAAGCTTCTGTGCCATTTTTCTTTCTTGGTGCAGTGATGCAAAGGCAGGAGTACTTTGAAAGCCTTGGAAAGATGAACAACGTGCTTGTTGTCTGTAACGCTGACATTTTGCTCTGAAGCGTGTGTGCTCAGCACCACTGGCCAGCTGCCTCACTGAGAGTGGGCTTAGAGGCTTCGTTTGGACTGATATACCTGTTTATGCTGTGGAGAAGGGGGTTAGGTGGGGAGTTGTCCTTCCTTTCTTCTTCACAGGTGCTCACAGGAAGAGATAGCTTTGCTTTGTGGAAGCTAAAGTGATAGAAGTATTTTTTTTTAATACAGATTTATTCTTTAAGCTAGTCTGTAATTCAGGAGAATTTATTGTTCTGAAAATATGGGCTCCTCTAGGTTACAGAAAGGGAATAAAAAGAAGTGCAGTAGTGAGTGATCTGTTTACAAAGAATGTATAAAAGTGCTGTATTGTTCTTTCACTATTTTATTTTTCTCCCCATTTCACAGAATGATTCAATCCCTCAAGATGACTTCACACCAGACGTGTACAGGGTGTTCTTAAACAACCTCTGCCCTCGGCCTGAAATCGACCACATCTTTTCTGAGTTGTAAGAAAAGATGCTTATTTATTTATTTATTTATTCATTCATTCATTCATTCATTCATTCATTCCCCCTTTCAGTGATTTTCTGGTCTGGGGATGGCAAAGTAGGTTATTTAGACTACAGCAGCCTTCAGTGATTGCCAAGAACAGGTTTCAATGTCAAGCAGGGCTGTTACTTAACCTAGGATCAAGGGGTTCCTTCTCTTCCGAGCTTTTGCCTACATTTCTAATGGCAGGATTCTTAAAGTAGCTTGTTCCTAGAGGAGCAGAACTGCCAGGTCCTGTTTTTCTGTATAGATTGGGATAGTTTAGGCTTCCATGAAAGTAAAGGAAGAAGAGTAATAAACAATAACAGCACGCAGTAGGCATGAGAGTATGCATAATCACCCCCAAAAGCTTAATTAGGAGCTGCAAAAAATGCACTGACTTTTCGTATTTGTGCATCGTGAACTCGCACCGTGAAATTAAATTAGCAGCCAGCTGCAACTGCTTTCAGACATTGAATTACAAGCCATATAACTTGTGTTGCTTCTACCCTTTGCAGCAAGTCATTGCGTTTCCCAGTTTCAGCAGAGTCTGATCAACAGAGTCAGAAAATGAAGCAATATGAAAGCCAAGTAATTTCCAAAATACATCCCAAGACCACCAAAGCAATTAGTGAACATATCTTTGCAACACAAGTGTGCGTGATTATTTTCTCTAAGGTGGAGGTTTCAGAGGAACGCAACCTCGGCCTAGTTTGCTCCCGTTGATCCTGGGGGTAGACTTTCCAGTGCTCTCTCACTGATTAGAAGTAGGCCAGTCCTGAGTGCTGCAGACAACCCTAAGCATGTCACCTGTCTCAGAGGCTTCCTGGATCTCCATCTGCATACATATTGTACTCAAACTCTGCTCTTTTTGCTAACTCTCTAAATAGGCATCTTGTTGCTTGGTTTGAAGAGTGCCTAGGATTTTTTAGGAGGTTTATTAAAAAACAAAGCAAAACAAAAACCCGCAAACAAACACAAGCAAATACTAGAAAGTTTGAAATCAGGGCTGCTGTTACTCAGCAGTAAAACCAAATAATTGGGCCATGAATGCCAGCAGAGTGTTTGTGGAAAATTTAGGATTGAATTCCACGTCATTTTTTCTTTTACATTTTTAAATTGCATTGTTCCAGGAATTCAGAGGAATTAAAAGCTTTTAGCGTTGCTCTAGCTCTTCCAATTGATGTCAGTAATGCTGAATGCTTTTCAAAATCTTACTCCTAGATGTTTGATGAGGAATGTTTGTCATTACATGATGGTGAAGGAAATTAATCCAGAGACACACTGGGATGATGTTTTTGTTGTACAATAGCTTGAATCTTGTTTCAGTTTCCCTGGGAAGTTACAGAACATTGAAGAAGATTTCAAGGAAATGCATTTTAATGACTTTGCTTTAATTTTTTTCTAGTGGTGCCAAGAGCAAACCATACCTTACTGTTGATCAGATGATGGAATTCATAAATTTAAAGCAACGTGATCCACGATTAAATGAAATCCTTTATCCACCGTTAAAACAAGAACAAGTTCAACAGCTGATTGAGAAGTATGAACCCAACAGTAATTTAGCAAAGAAAGGTCAGTGGTTTTTATATTCTCACTATATTTGGTTTCTGATTTGAAACAAGAACGCAATTATCCTACATCTCATGCTAAAGTAAAATTTCATATTTTTATGGTTCATAATCAAATTGCATTTCCAACTATCTGCTTTTGGATCATAGAAGCCTGTGAGACATTGTGTGGTACATCTTTGAATGTATTTGGTTGGGATCAAGTTAGGAAGGATGGGGCTGGTTTCAGTATTTACTTTTCAGTATGTGTAATAGTTTAGAACAGTTGCTCTGGTCTGCAAATTTCAGCAGAAGCCTTACTATCACAACAACTGTTTACCAACTTTGGAAATCTAAAACTTAAAGTAAAAATCAGTGACGATAACACAAAGAAGACAGCAATTCTACCAATTAATAATAGTACTAAGTCCAGACCTCTGTTTTCTGATAAAGTGATTCACAAAGTAAGATGTAAGAGTAGCTGAGTGTGTTTTGTGCTATAATCATGTCAAATTCCCTTCTGAAAATATCCAGTGTTTTCTGGGCTTAACTGGGCATTTTGCCAAAACCAGGAAGAGAACTCCTGCTTAAATCTCTGCAGATTTTTGCTACCTTCACAAGTCTTACAATAGCACTGAAATTGTGTCGGCACCCTGGTTTATTCCAATTCACATATCCTAATGATTACCCCAGCTATACCTTAGAAATTTAGGGGAACAGGAATATCCTGAAAAACAGATCTAATACAAAAAAGTTTGTTTGGTCCAGAGATTTCAGATCCAGAGGAAACACAAAGACATCTTTCCCTAAAGTCTAGAGATTAACTCGGGGCCCTCCTGCCCCTCTCCCTGGAAGCTTTCTGACCTAGATGTCTTCCTGAGGGAAACCTGTGGCTCCTGATGCCACAAACAACATTGTCTCAAGGCAAAACACTTCTAATTTTTCACATAAGGCTTCTTATTTTTTCTAGTCCAGTCAAATTTACTGTTTCCAGAGGTTTTGATGGAGGGTTAAATCCTGCGTATTTGTCATGCTTATGCAAACTGTCTTTTGATGTCTGTGAGAATACTAGCATGAGAAGACAAAAACATGTTTTGACCTCCTCTCTCATCCGTACAAATGTTAGAATATCACTCTGTACTTTCCTTATTCCACATCAGCAACAGGAAAGTCTGGTACCTAAAAGATCATTCTTATTGCCTTAAATATTGGCACTTCATATAAAGCAGATAAAGGATTTATTAGAAGGAGGTGTGCTGGTGTGCTAGCAAACCGCCAAAGTCAAAATGAAATCGCCTTCTGAATAGAAATGAGGAGGAAGCGTGAAACAAACATCAGAAAGAAGGATGTTGTGATGGTGCTTGCCATTACAAGGAGGATTTGTGGGACGCTTCCAGCTTACCCTAATTTACACTGGTGCACACATTTGCTGCAGACTGTTGCTCTTCCATAGGTGCCTTTCTTCCTGGGGATGGTTTATATTGCTCTTACAGAATCAGTTCTCACAGAAAATGCTGTCTTTAACAAGGGGAAAGCAGGTCATAAAGAGTTAATTCCTTTTGGGCTTGGTTGTTTTTTCTCTTCAAACGTGTGCACTGAGGTCCAGCAATCTCTAACAGAGCTGCTGCAACCTCTGTGAGGGAGACCCCTGTGCTGCAGACACCACCTCTTACATAGCACCCTGTCTGGCAGCTAAGCCGTGGTAACTAACACATGCTGCTAACTGTGCTCCAGTGCAAATCCCAAGCTTACTGCCTTAAAATTACAGGGATTGTCTAATCAGGAATGACACGGGGAAGCTATATTTTCTGTATACCTGCTTCAAGTTGGGAATGCGATTCGCTGTATATTAAATGAAGTGTAGGTGTGCGCTCAATCCCACACTCACAGCATAATTGCAAACAAATGTTGCATGTCTGTAAAATGTCACCAAAATATAACAGTGCATATTCAAAGTAATGATTTAACTTTTTAATAGGGTGTTTTCTAAAAGGATTGTCACTCAGGCTTTCTGCTGTCAGAAAGGACTGTTCATAGGCTGAATTTCAGGGATGGCAGACCAAAGTGGCATGCTTCATTGATGCTTTTCCTGCCACTGACACTATACTTACTTGGACCACTGAGAACAGATGTTATTTTCAGTAGACCTGTGGATGTTCAAACCAGTTAAATGTGGTCCACTGTTACACACCCATGAACTTGTTGGCCTTAACTTCCTACCACTGCTGCACAGATAGTCTGCTACATTTCTTGTGATGGTATTGCTTATGTCCCCTTACTTGCCCAGGCCAAAGTCATTTGAGAGGTACAGATGGAAGTAGGAAGTTTGGAATGGCCTCGGTGCTGTCAGTAAGACCAGGTAGAAACCTTAGGGCACCCAAAGGAGCAGCTAAAATAGGTAAGAAGGTAGCAGAAGCCTTCATTCAGCAAAGTTCTCAAAAAAAATGGGGCCCAACAACTCAAGAGAGATGGGCTACAGGAATTATCCATAGGCTCCTTTATGCTCCCGTGTTTCAAAGTGAGCTGGACAAGGCCCCAACTGAACAAATCCTCAGGATTAATGGGGTTACACCAAAAAAAACCCAACAAAAAAGCGAAGAGCACCTTAGGGAAGAGAATAGTATAACAAAACACATGTGACAGAGGTAATGATGTGAGAGAATTACATGATGAATGGGAAATGGAGTTACCTAAGGATGACTTCCTTGCTGTTATACCAGAGCAATGCAACTAAATAATTGGACTTTTGGAGCAATTTTGCAGAGGTTTGATTCAAGAAGCAAGCTACAAGATCTGACAATATGGTATATGTATTTGTTCTTTCTTGGCAATGAGACGTTAATCCTTTGAAGTAAATTGCAGATACGGGTCCAGAACAGAAGAAAATACCATGAAGAAATCTAAAAGTTGTGATTAACTGCTTCTTGTGGGTAACGAGCGATTTGAAGTACTTTGCGGCGGTGGAGACTTTAAAGGCTTGTTTGCAAGAATTAGGTGATATAAATTACCAGCCTTCATGCCAGTTAAATCCCTTTTCCTCCGACTGTTCTAGAGTTTGGATATTTGCATCTGCTTAATATGTGTGTGTTTCCTAGAATCATAGAATCATCAGGGTTGGAAAAGACCTTCAAGGTCATTGAGTCCAACCATTATCCCTCCTCTACCATGTACCATGTGCTACCGAGCCATATCCCCAAGCATCACATCTATACGTCTTTTAAATACATCCAGGGATGGTAACTCAACCACATCCCTTGGCAGCCTGTTCTAATGCCTGACAACACTTTCAGTGACTTTTTTTTTTTTTCCTAATGTCCAGTTTAAACCTCCCCTGGTGCAGCTGGGGGCCATTCCCTCCTGTTCTGTCACTAGTTACTTGTGAAAAGAGATCAGCACCTACCTCTCTACGGCATCCTTTCAGGTAGTTGTAGAGAATGATGAGGTCTCCCCTCAGCCTCCTTTTCTTCAGACTAAGTAGCCCCAGTTCCCTCAGCCACTCCTCATAAGACTTGTTCTCCAGGTCCTTCACCAGCTTAGCTGCCCTTCTCTGGACCCACTCCAGCACCTCGATGT
>WUAM01000423.1:3983374-4009375 GCA_024336885.1 Actenoides hombroni | reverse complement strand
CTTCCCTGGTCCTGCTTGCCACACTATTTCTGATACCAGCCAGGATGCTGCTGGCCTTCTTGGCCACCTGGGCACACTGCTGGCTCAGCCACTTGTCGATCAGTAGTGTGCACACATGCCTGCACACGGGTCGATTGGTTTGTTTCCATAAGCGTCCAGGTCCATTCATTATCTTGTTTCGTTATTGTAACATAAGATTGCAGAGAGGTTAGGGACAAACACACACATAAATGGTGAAGGTCTGTCCGCTTTCATGTTTGTTTCTGTAGTATTTCTATGTTTAATTATTTAAACTATATATCTGATGTTCAGATGTCCCACCGAAAGGGATTCATGTTCAGTATCCTGATGAAATAAGCCAAGCTCTTCTGGTTTGTTTGAATTTTGAAGCCTGTATTGTCCTTGTTTAAACTGCCAAAGGAAATTTTGCAAAAGCCTGAAACAAAATTAGCGGCAAACATCCTTATTTTTCAGGTATTCTGTAAGGCCACAAGGCCTAGATTTTCACAAAGACAAAATATATACTATCTCTTTTTTTTTTTTTTTCTTGTTTTTCCTGTGCACCATTGGTCAAGATGCAGAATTAAACTGAATAATTGCAATTCACAAGGATTAAAAGCATTTGCTAAACTTCTTGTCTGCAAAATGCAGAATGTCATGGTCTTGATGTAATGAATCACTTAAGCATATGGGTGGTATGGGGAAAGAGTGTAGTGTAGTTATATGAAAGTCTCATACACTTTGTTTCCTTGAACATTATATTAATTCTCTATTGAAGCTCAATTCCCAAGGTTGTTGAAGTAAGATTTCTGGGCAGTTTTGGCCAGAACCATGAACACAGGTACCTGGGCAACTTCTAAGAATGTGATGCACATGCTTCTTACCAAAGAAAATTTCATGTGTTGGAAAGTTCTTTTAAATAGAATCAGGGATAATTTTTTTTTTTCACTAGAAAACTTAAATCCAAATTAATTAAATAGAAACTATGTGCCCTTGTACAGCAACCTGGCTCTTTGCTCCCATTACCCTGCTTGGACAGCTCTAGACTTTCATTCATCTGATGACTATATATTTTTTGATTTCACATCTAACTGTGTTCATTATTTGTGCACATCCACTGCATAACAGTATTATTTTTTAATTCTTCTTCTCTCATAGCCAACTAAATGATTTTTAAAGAATGGTTGTACTGTCCCACAGTTTTCACAGCACTAGCTAAATGCTTTTGACATTTCGTAATTCTTCATTTCTCTGATCACCATTATAGCCCTTTTGTGGTTCTGTTGCAGCTATACTACAGTCTTTTGAACACAGTAAGCCAGAGCTGTCCATAGTATTTTAAACTTTTTCAATATGGCTCTTCAGGTACCTGGTAAAATCAAATGCCAGTGTTCTTAGTGGATAAGAGCCTTAGGTTGCAGAGTTTTGAGCAGAAAGGCTGCCTGTGTTACTGCTTGTCACTGACATACTTTTAGGGATTGAGCTTTTGCAACGTCAGCAGATACACAGGCATGGCATCTACATAGGTTAAGCATCTGGACTAGTATTTTATTATGATTGAAGCAAGCCTTCGTGATTAATTCTTTGTGTCATACAGGGAAGGAGATTAATACACTATGTATAGCATGTTTCCTTATAAGGTGGAAGCAGAAGGAAGTTCCTGATTCTGCTGAGCAGTCTCTCACTGTCAGCAGAAGCTCACTGGGGGACTGAGATGCCTGATTAAGGAGCATCTTGTAGTTTGGTGTTTTCAGGATGTTAGGCATTTGTGTTGGATGTCTGGCATAACTGCTTAATGTATTCCCTTTCACATCACTGTGTTGATAATAGGATGTGTATCAATAAATTAGTTGCCATGGAGTTGACTGGGAATTTCCTTACTTGCTTTTATTTTTTAAAAGGGTTTTATAAAGATAAGTTGTTCAGGATTTCAGTGCATCGTGGATGGGAAATGGCATACTGATGCTGAATTTCATGTGTTGCTGCTTGCAGTGTCCAGGCTCCTAGGAGTGGTAGTCCTGGTTTCTAGAATTCTGTGAAATTTACCATATAAATCAGGTGCAAATTCTGCAGAAATCTGGTGATTCTTCCTGACTTAATGATGCAATTCATTTCGAAAAGGTTTTAAGTTCAAAAGGACTCTGGAGCTTTGAGAGCTCAAATCCCAGTGCCTCAATTTAAACCTTTCCGTATGAAACCAGTAAGTGCTTTGAAAACCACTAACAGTCTTGGCTCTAGGGGCATCCTGTGTCTCTTAAAAACTCTAAGCGTGCAAGAAGCACTATACCCATGTACCAGACTAGCAATGAAGAATACAAAACCAAGGTCTGATAGGGAAAGGAGATATAAAAAAGCTGGAATCATGCTATAGCAATAAAATACATGCTTCCCACCATCCCCAGTGGGAGCAAGACAAGGGTTAGGTTATTATTAGCCATTATTTTTACAGTGTTTTTATTGAGAGAGATAGTCTTGACTGTAGTATAAGCTTTAAAAATAGAGTCTGGAAGTGTTCTGGAGATTTTCCTGGCCAATGGATCTGTACATCAGATTGTACTTACTGGGAAGTATCTTTGAGATAAATAATGGCATAAAGATGCTAATTTTTCTCTCAAGTATGAATTTGTTTAAATACTGTCTCTGCCTATTTAATTTTAAAGGGCCAAACATTTAGATCTGAACAGAAGTAAAGATCTCTCCTCTTATATTTCACAGCATTCCTTTCTCCAGATTTTTTCAGCTGTACCTATTTGGAAATACCGTATGTCAGTTTTAGATGTGTTTGAAAGGGTTGTAGGAGAGCTGGTTCCATGGCTTTCTTTCAATTCCAGTATTAATTCTGTTTTGCTGGTGCACTTTTATTGGTAATTGTTGTGCTGGGTTTTTCTTAGGTAATAAAGTAATTTAAGCAATTAAGATTAGATTAAGATATATTTAATTTTTTACAGCATTTCCTACGTGTGTTTTTCTCATGTCAGCCTTAACACCAGGGAGTATTCACTTCAGCACAGATATGATTTTCCTCCCTTAAACATCAATACATTTAAAACATTTTCATCCCACTGCATTAAATTCACCTTTTAGTAACTGCTTAAGAATAATTACACATTGGAGCCTTTCTATGGCAGAAGGGGGTCATTTCCTAGGCAACAGATATTAATGGCAAAAAATAAGTAGCGTGCAATCATGCCTACACTTTTAAGACATACTTAATAATACTGATAGCATAAATTCTGATGTATGAAGCATTCAGGATAATGTTGGTGTTTTCTGGCATTGAAACATTTGTAGAAAATGTTTCAAAATGATTGAAATCCTTCAGTCCCCTAACTTTAATGTTGAAACTTAAGAATAATTAACAAAAAAAAAGCCACATTAACTTTGACATTGTCACTGCTTTCCAGCATTCCAGTTGTACGAGAGAAGACCACTCAGCATTGTTTTCATTCTCAAACGATGATAGAACAATAGATCCCAGTCACAATGTATCACTCTTTAAAATGTAGAAACCACACAAAAGTTGTAGCCTATCCCATGCTATCAGCAACAAGTGCTAAGTTAGGTAGCTTGCAAGAAAGCCTTTTTTTTTTTTTTTGGTATTTTTAAATATATATATGCAGCAAATGTTAGTATGAATAATGTATCGCCATAAATAAGTTAACAGAAACTATACTTGTCAAAATGAATTTGCAAAGTATGTTTCTGTAATGTACTGTGTTTTCTTTTTAGTTTGTTGGGTTTTAGTTACTAGTTAAGCTGTAAAAGGCATTTCAGATCTTGCATTTACTTAGAAGATTGCACTTCAAGTAAAAGACTAAATGTAAAAATCTTTTAGAATGGAAAAATCCTCAATTAGAATGTTTTGCATCTACTTCACAGGTAAAGTGGTTCATCTTTCTAACCTAGCTGTAACAACTTGATAACAAAATGAAACAGTCATATGGAATAGTAATAATGGGTTTTGCAACAATGAACAAAGACATCAGTGTCTGGCTCAGTAAAAAAAGCAAACATTTAAACCTTTTATTCTTTGGTTGAATTTTAAAGTGTGTGAACTGGCTTGGATCTGAGAGCCACATGCTTATGCACAGAGTTAGTTTTTGTTGTTGGCACTAGAATTAATGAAAATATCAAAAGTATATTTAGGGTTCCAGGGATGGCAAGTTTCCTAACCTTCTGTGTATATTACGGATACTTTGAAAGAAGCATGAGCTTTGCTGCAATGCATTTTGGGACTGGTATCCGGTACCAGGAATAGCTCCACTGATATTTGTGAAACTCTGCTGAATGTAAAATGGACAGCCTTATGGTGGAATTCATATCTTCAGAGCTACAGAGCATAAACTAATCATGATAATGTAAGTTCAGCAGTCAGACCAGACCTGCACTGATACAGAAGCTGACCGTATCAGTGAGTCTTGTCTCACATCCTGGAAACCTGATAGATGACCACCTGATGGACCCCAGGCTCAAACCTTCCAGGCAGACTTCAACCCTGTGTCCTAATAATGAAAATGGATGAAAAAATGTGGCATGACAGGATCACAAAGCAAACATGAGTAGAGGTTTTGGAGTACATGTAGGGTCTGCATCATTCCCTTCAGCTGGAGCTTTTACTCAAAGATAGGTAAAGAGCCTTGCATCTATACTGCGTTTCCAGTGTTACGGAGACACATTTTTCTGCTGCTGCCTGCGTGTATTGTGTTTGACTCAGCCTCAGACTATTGGAGCCCATAAATAGAAAACTTACTCTAAAAGTAAAACAGTTTCTTTTTGCTTGTTGCTGTTTTGCTGCCTCTTTTATGGAAGCTATTTGATTCTAGCAGCAGGATTTATTATTTGAAGATGACTATAAGGTAAAGTTTACTTCTGAAAGCGTAACGCAGCATGGACTCAAGTGCCGAAGGAAACAGATGTAGATAAACTTTGAGTAAATATTGTGAGGTTTACCTCTTCATTATGATTGCTACAGATGTAGTGCTTGCAGCCGCAAAGCATTCATGAGGAGGGAGCGAAAACCGCTGTGATCCAGTGGGTGACAACTAGAACTGGTGACAGAAGAGCACAGCTTTCCCAGCTCTGCCACAAATGAGCTCATTGACATTTGGCCATACCCTTTTATGTGCCCTTCTGGTTTTTGCCTCATCCTTTGGTCTCCTCAACTAAATAGACAGTCAGTCTCTGCCTTGAGGAGCTAGCAATGGTCTGCAAGTCTTTTGGTACGTACAGTTATCTGTCATAACAGGGCTGTTAACATAGACTATGTGCACTACAATGACCGTATGAGGAAGTTTCCCTTATAATGTCAGATGTAATCACCTACTCTAACAATATTCTTTAGCTGAAATATGACTGTTGCCTATAAATACATCAGGGTTAAACACTGGGGAGGCAGAAAGAAGTGGTAAACTGGAGGACAATGTTGGCAGAAGAACACAGAGGGATCAAGTGGCCTTGAATAAATTTAGTTTGGAAATTAAGAGAAGTTTCTTAACAATATGGTTCTGGCACAGCCTACCAGATGTAGTAAAGAGGGCAAAAAAAGCAATTGTTATTAAGATAGAGCTCAATTTGTTTATGAAAGGGATTGTCGAATGCAGTGCCTGCAGCTGTAGAACCATATTTAAAGAAAACCAAGGAAATCCCTTTAAAGAGACTGAAGTCACTTCTTTTCAGTTTATTTAAACTGTCTTTCCAGAGCCATGCATTTATTTTTCCACTTCTCTTGAATATTATTCTCTTCTTCCACTGGAGGAGTTTCTGGAAGTAAAAATATTAGGCCTGATGAAGGTTTTTCTTAGGTTTTTTTCCCACCTGTAGCACTCTCACACTCTATTCTTATTTCTTCCCATGATACCGCAGAACAGTCTTTTTGACAACTGCATTAATAGCTTATGTAGAGAAGTATCGCTTAAGACAAAAAAAGTATGTGTTTTTAGGTGTCTTTTATGCAACTTAGCAATTGGAAGTAAGCCAAAATTTAACATCATTACATTTCCCAGGATCGTTCTGAGGCATTCTACTACAGAGCATGTGTTTCAGAGGTTTGGAAAGACAGTGGCATATTCCAGCAGTGGCCATCTTTCAAGTCTGTCAGAAATAACTATAGTGTTGCTGAGATTAATGGTATTTTTATCTGTCTGATTTTAAATCTTTCCGCTTACCTACTTGTCTGCCTGTCTTAGAAAACGGCCATGTTGTAAAGTGCTCATTTCACTGCTACCTAGGAAATTGAGTGAAGGTGGTTGTGTAATGTTTTTATAGCTTTAATTGGATCTAAACTATCTGTCGTCTCATATCCTGTAAAGGGATATCCTGTCAGAAACAATTTCTTACTACATCTGTGTTGAAAAGTCAAGAGCAGACAGAGAACGGGCTTGTGTCTGTAAAAATCCTGTGATACTGTAGACTCTGTCCACAGTAATTTTTGTAGATAATTGCAGTTTGGGCTTAAAGTGTTCATAAATACCAAGCTTAAGATGTCTGCTGGGAGACTTACATGTAGCCTGCTGTGTTTGTCTGTGCTTAATTTGTCCTGATGTAATGAATGAGACCAGCCCTTAACACCTTCTTCTCATGGATCATGCTCCAGACCTCAATTGAGGTCCAAAGCAGCAGGTTTATTTGCATGTACAGAGTAGTTGTGGTGGGAAAGTGGGTCTTGAGGACAGAGTTCCTTGACACTGCAGGAATGTCTTTTACATTCTGGGTTTTTTAATAGCCAAGACCCCACTCTTGAACAGGAACCTGGAAGAGAGTAGCTGAGGCTTACTAATGTAAAGACTGCACAAACTAGGCCAGCACCTTTAAGCAAAATTGAATTTGGATGGGGAACAAAAAAGAAAAACGCAGAACAGTGAATGCCTGCCAGGGAATAAGCTGCAGTCCCATGTAGTGCTCTAGGTAACTTCAGATACAGCATTTCTTCACAATCTAACTTGGAGATGATGCTGATCACCCTGCCTCAGTCTTGAGACTTAGGAGAGATCACTTGCTTATCTATACCAGAGTGGGTTTTTTACCCTCACTCCTTAAAAACTACTAAATATTCACATATGTGTATGTGTGTGTGTATATATATGTCTGCTAATGTTTTAGAAACTGTTGGTTTAAAGAGTGAGCTGTCTGTACTTGAAAAGAGAGTAGAAGAACTAGTAAGAAACTGCTTGACACTATATATAGGGATCTGGTTAAATGTGAACTGTGTCACAGACATGCTTTGTTCAAGGTGCTGGACACTTGAATATTTGTTAGCTGTCATAGACAAATGCGCTAGATATATATATAGATATATATATATATACACACACATACGCACACATGTTACTTGCTTTGAATAAAACACTGTTTTACAGTATAACAGGTTCCAAGAATTGTGCTCCTTAATGCAACCCCTCTACTTACCAGAATCTCAGAACTGCAGCCACTAGAGGTTTTTAAAGCTGCTGTGGAGATTTAGATGATCAATATAAAATTAAGTAATTAAATAAATAAATATAAAATTAAATAAATAGCATGCTGAACATTGAGAAGTGACTTTAAGACCTTGTTAAAATGGATGGCTCATGCCGACAGACACAAATGAGATTTGGAAACTTCTGTTTCCTTCTCGGGTGACACTCCATCTTCCTTTCCCTTTTGAGATGGCAGGGTTCTTGGAATGCTCCCCAAGTTTTCATTATGATTGAAAATGTTCTTTATCATAAGCATATGAGGTTTGTTTTTTAGCGTGGCTTGCCTAGAAGCTTATAGGAAATATTTTCTCCCTGAAGTGAACTGAGTGTAAAGAGCTGAAACCCATTCAGAAAAGTGATTTTTCCATTTGTAAACATTTTCTTGAGAAAAAAACCCCACTGGTAACCAATAATAGTTTTCTCTGTGCACTTGTAGTGATGATAAAATTGAGAAGACAGCTTCATTAGAATGACAAGCATTTCTGATTCAAATATACTGAATTCTGCTTCAATTGGTTGATGATCCTTACTCTGTAAGGTATTTTGGATCTCAGTGTCCTTGTACATGTGATTTTTCTGCATAGATTACCAGATACTGAGCAAGCTCTTTTATGTATGCTACTTAAGCATAACATGTTTACCTTCCCATGTTTTCCTTTGCTGACTGCTTGTCAGTAAGCATTTTATTTTCATTTTATATAGGGGTTAACCATTCTCTGTTTGTTTATAATTAGATTTCTCTGTGTCCTATTACAATATACTCGTTCAAGGGGAGAGCAATGAATCTTACTCTATTCCTTTCTTCTTGAGTAAGTTTTCCATTTCCTTTTCAAGAACGTGTCGCCAAAGAAAGCTTGGTTTGGTTTGTGGCCAGGTAACTGTCTAATCACAGAAAGTAGTTGAGCAAGTATAACTGGGGGCAGAATTAGATCCATTATGCTTTCCTTTAAGTTTATAAATCTGAAAGGAGATCTGAACACAACAGGATATTCTGCTGGTTTGTTCTTAAAGGATTGAAGCAGTGAGACAACCCATAAAATCCCCTGCAAGACTGTTTCCTAGCACAATTAGTTGTAGCACAGCCAAGTTTTTTTCAGGCACTTGCTCCAGCTTTTCTATTGCTTACTGTGATATCATTACCTGGTTCTGCCTTTGGCCACTGTTGCTGTTTTTCCTTATAATTTACCTCTGAAACACTTGTTGACCATTATATTGTTGCCACTTCAGCTTTACATGTTTGATCTTTCTTGTTTTGGCCTATATTGTGATACATGTTGTTACTCATAACACTTCTCTAATCTTCTGTATACAGACACATTTCTGATACTAAGTAGTCAAAAACTAGGATCATGATACTGTGTCAGTGGTCCCAGTAAGATCCTTGATGGATCTACAAGCATAATTTGTATCCATAAAATTTGTAGGATTGCCTGTATGGTTAGATTTAGTTATGGATACGTGTGTTTATATATTTGATTCCATGCATGTTTACTTCTTTCATCAATGACTTGATAGTAAAATGTTGTGCCAATCAATTACCATCTTTTTTGATGCAGGTAGATACACACATGCATTACTGTTCTCTGCACCTTGTCTGCTTTTCAGGATGATGGATATCTAGGCATCTTCTTCCCAGTTGAGCTCTGTATTTCTCATTTTTTTTAATTTGCTTCAGTGATTTGCTACCTAGCTTGAATTATTGTGTGTTCTTATTTGATTTCTGTCCCACTTACCTCGTTGATTAGAGCTGTCTGTTATTTAAACCCTGTGCTGTTGATTCCATTTTTTCAGATTATTAGACTGCATGAAACCAGACCTATTGCTGATCAGTGTAGCAGTTTATGGACTTCTTTCATGCATTTCAGCTTTCAAATTCAAAAAAGCCCTGATCTTCTAGTCTTACCTCAGTTTATTTCTGTCTGTGCTTTCTGAAGATTAGTTTTTCCAATAAGGAAAAATTTGAATTTAGAAACTCTATTAAATGCTTCACTAATATTCAGATGTATTGCCTTTCCTATATTTACTTATTAATTTAATAAAACTGTCTGGCCAGTATGAATTTTTCCCTTTACTGATCATTGAGAAAATTGCTAAAATGGAGGAGTTACTGACAACTTCTGCTTGTGGTCTGTAATTGATGGTTGATACATAGATATTTTGAAGCACCTGAAGTTCTTGACCTGAGAGCTGAAAGTCTTTTCTATCCCCAGTGTTTTTTCTAAAACGGAGCAGCACTGATGTTCCTGGAGTGAAGTCCAGCAATGCAATTGTAGGGTTGTGACATTTTCAGGCTGTGCTGACCTTGAACCGTATTGTCTTCTGTCCTGCACTAGTTTCCAAAACTGAATACAGGCAGGAATTCCAGTTACACTATAGCAGTATAGTAACAGTGCCCATGTCTGGAAACTGAGCAGGTTTTAGCATCACTTCAAAATCACTTGGATGCAAATGATGCAAGTGTTATCAGAGTGACTCTGGCACATTGTGCCCCACACAGTGTGGATTTTATGTAAATCCATCCCTGTGAACGTCTCTACTGGCTCACAAAGCTAGAAAGCATAGAGTAGCTAATGTGTGCCCAGTGTCAAGAGGCACACTGAAGGTATATGCATCCTACTCTATACCATGCACGAAAATTTTAATACCTAATGAGCTGTAAATTGCAGTGCTGTTTTGTGAAAGAGAATTTCCAATGGGGCATATTGTGCAGATTTCTCATGGGATTATAAAATATCTGCTTTAGTTGGCAGTGAGAGGACTGCTCAGTTGCACAGGATTACACTGAATGTGATGAAAGTTACAGATTGCATTGGAATGCACCTGATTTTGCTGTCAGACAGAATACTAATGAAATTCTTTGTTTCTGGCTGAGAGATGCGAGGTGCCAATTAATTGTGTCTCTTCGTTTTTTGTTTGTTTACTTTTTTAGTTTAATAACATCTCTTGGCACAATTGTGCCTTCCTGTTACATTATAATTCAGTGGATAACAGCATGGGCGTAAACAAATGGAAGGCTCTATTAAGTTTGCAAATATATGGAAAGAAATATTTATGATCCACGCAGCAAAACCTGTTGACTGTTTACAAGAACATTTTAATTGTCAGACAAAACGTCCACAAGTTTTATGGGACAAGCAAAGGCTGACATTAAAGCTGCAAGATGGAAGTGCCAAGAAAAGCATGCATATAAGCGGTGTTTTCTGCTGTCAGTTGTGCCTCTCATCTTCTGTCCTGCTCTGCCCCAGGACTTTGCCCAAGGATTGGAAGACTCCTGGAGGCAGAGCTCGGGGAAAACCAAGTAGCAATCAAGTAGCTGTGTTTACTTGCTGAAATAAGGGGGATGGAGTCTAGATCAAGCATTTGGGTTGAGAAGTTTGCAAGATTAGCTTTTCTTTTATATTTCCTCCAGACTACTATGCTGCTGAAGTTTTGACATTTATTCCGGGCCTTTGCAGGGGGCACTGAACTGGTGAAGAAGCTTCTTTTAAAAGCTCAGCCCTACTTTGAAGTCTCACATCTCTTACCTTATGCTTGGCATAGTGCTGCAGTTGTTGAGGGTGTAGGGGTTTGTTTACATCCTCAAGTTGATGAGCTGGCAAGCTCCCAGGGATCCATGAGTATTTTCACATCCAGAACCACATGACAGTCATTCTGGCAAGCCAGAGGGGTTGGAAAAGCAGGAACTTGTTGAGTTAGTTATGTCTCATTAAGCAGCAGGAGAAGGATTGTTGTGTCAAAAGCAGCCTGTGCTTTTGCCAGCCCTGGAAGCTGCTTGAGAACCATTTTACGTGAGCCTATTATCTGTGTCTGCACTTGCACAAGAAAGTACATAGTGCCCTGGCCTGGCACAAGGACTGTCACTGTGCCCTGATGGTGCTAGGTTCTCTACATCTAGTCAGAGAGGGTTATGAAGAGCCTTGTGATAACACACTAAGACTTCAAAAAGAGGAGCCTCTGAGAAGTATATTCACAAAGTACAGTCTATCCCATTAACCAGTTCAAATGCCTGGCTGGGATCCCTGCTTCATAGCAAATTGGTGAACACCGTCTCCCAGGAATGGGGACATTCCAGATTTCTCAAACGGCAGAAGAAAATATTTTGATTGATAACTGTTGACGATATCTAAGAACGGTAGAAAAGAGGGCTCACTTCATTACCCCTATAAATTTTGAGCATTTTCAGTAGGTCCTTTGCTAGCAGAATGCCACCTGCCTGAATACAGCTTCCAAGAGGAATAATTTGGGATGATGGAAGTGACTTTTGTTGTCTGTTAGAGATGATAAATGTTGACCACAAAGGAGCCGTGCTTCTTATGAACAAAGTAACAGTTACATTTTTACGTGTTTTTCTTTAAACTGCCATCCAGGAATGTTTATGTCTTTGATCCAGTGTAATAGATGTTGAAATGTATGGGGTCATGTAGCTGTAGCTAATAAGGAATATTACGAAATACTCATAACTTGCCACTTCATTTATGCTCTTTTTTCCTCATTTGTAACTATTTTGAAGCAATCAGGTGAAGCTGAGGATGCAGAAAAAGATCAAGGTCCTGCACAAACACTCCCCACGTTTCATGTAATGAAGCTGATCACAGCCTGGGAAATTCAATAGCATCCCTATTAATTCCTTAGCATCCCTATGAAATATACTGCTCTTCTAGAAGGAAATTATTTCTCCTTCCTAGCAAATTTTAGTGGAAAAAGTACCAGATTTGGTTGACTTCACTTGACGTCAGTCTGGTAGTGGTTCTTTGATCTCTGTGTGAATTCCACCACCAAGCAGGTTGTATGGAGCAGCCGTTAAAGGTGTCCAGTGGAACCTCTTTCTTATGGGCAGCTTCATGCTTTGCTGTAGGTGAAACACTGAATGCTGGGGACATATTTGGAGTCCCCTGTGTGAGCTACCTTTCTGCAATGAAGGATGAGTTTTGGAGGCAGCGAGTGGGAAAATTGCTGACAAATTCCCTGCTGAGCAACTGGGAGATGAAGCTGAGCTTCCAAATTACAAGTAATGGAGAGAAAGGGATTATGGGCACACCGCAAAACGACTGTTGTCACATGCACCTAAAGTGCAAGCAGAGCTTAAATCCACAGTATTGAAAGGTAGCACAGGGATAAAGCCAGAACCCGATTTGAATAGGTCTGTATGAGTTTGGACTAGCTTTGCCTTGTGAAATGATGGCATGGGAACTTCATAGTGTGAATAATAGTTTGCATGGGCAAGAAGCAGTCCTGATTGTGAGGGTACTTTGCCATAAAAGATAAGGGTAGGTAATGGGTATAATGGAAGGTAACAGGTAAAATCTTCAAAAGATACAGAGGAGTCAAGGTCCCTTTCTTTTAGAAGCTTCCTTCTTGTGGAGAGTGGATTTTGGAAGATATGTAGATACATAAATATGGAGACAGTGTCCAGACTTTACAGTGTCTCTAGCTCTTGTAAATTTTTAATTCAGATACATGTTTGGAATTGCATAAAATTTTAGATAATTTATAGACAAGTGTTCAGCTACACATGTATAATTTTAAGGTATTGGAAATGTCTGTGATTAAGAATACATTAGATGCTTTTGTATATCTCAATACTTGCTCTTATTTTACAGACCTGTTCCATTGCACAATAAAAATATTAAAATTGATCTGTTACGTATTTGGCTTGCGCAAAACTTTAGCCAGTCGTTTTTCTGTGCTTTGACAATCAAGTAGCCTGCAGCTGACATTCATCACAAATTTCTTCAGTCCAGAGAAGCAGAAAAATACCCATGTTAATCATCAAATGCAGCACATGAGCTTCTTCTGTTCCCTGTAGGAGCCGGGTGGCTTTGACAAATTTTGCAAGTCATCCAGCTGTGGCAAATTATGCATCTCCTTCTTGGCGAGATGTGCTGAGACAGCACTTGTCCTGTCAGCAGAAGTGGGTTTACGTAGAGTTGAAAATGGAACAATTGATTAGAATATCCTTAATTTTCGCTTTCACGTCGGATTGGCTGTGGGTGCCCAGGTGCTGGCAGTGGGGGCTGCGTGGTCTCTGTGAGGAGAGGCCGGGCGGGTTCCGGCTGGTTCTGGCCCACTGCAGCGGCCTCACCGCAGGACACAGCCCTGCCCCTCCGTGCAACTGGGTTTAAGGGCAAAATGCTGCTGGCAGTGAGGGGTGAGGGGAAAAGTGTGAGGAGTGGCCCTTTGAGCCCTGAAAGGAGGAAGAGGAGGAGAAGGAAGAGGAGCTGTGGGCATCAGGGCAGACGTTGCCCTATTCAGCAGAAGGTGTTCCGGCGGCGCTGTGGGAAAGAGTGAAGTGTTGGCCGTTTCAATAGGCCTGACACCACAGGAAGCAGGAGGCGTTTTTATGTTTGTGCTGTTTAAGTGTTTCAATAAAACACTACCGAATGACCCCATAGGGAAATTCTAATTAATCAGATAAAGTAGAGAAGAGATCTTTGAGGGTAAAAATTATTTCTCGTGCTGGTAAACTCCAGACCCCACAGAGAAAAACATCTGCACTGAGGACTGTAGCTGTTGACATAGCTTCTGTTATGGTTGTGTCTGTTTGCTCTTCTCGGTCTGGTTTTGTCAACGTAGCTAAAAGAGATTCATGTGAAGGCTCCTCTTTCTTTGCATTGAATTTGATATTATTTAGTACGGTCTTGAACCAGAGGTTCTTGAAATTGATGGTATCATTCCAACAGACACTAGTGAGCTTTGGGTCTGCCTCTGTCCTAATAAATGACATCAGGTCGAATTTAACACAGCAGTGGTAAGTGAAAAAGACAAGCCAGTTAACGCCACAATTTTAAGTATATAAAGCACAAAAAAGTTATTTTGAAAGTTTCATCAAAGACCTAAGGTTCAGGTGATTTTAAGACAATTCTGTGTGAGGCAAAAAAAGAAAAAGAAAAAAAACCCTGGATCTGTCTTGTTCCCTGTGTTTTTGTCTGTTGTGCTTCTTTTCCATAGAACTTCTTATATCATTAAATCTTCCTAATCTATATATGAGATAAAAGGTGACAGCTCTAACGGGAAGAACTGATTGCAAATTATTTTTTCTTGGCAATGTCTGCGGTAAATTTGTAAGATGCATAAGAAAACAGAACAAACCTTACCAATAAATTGAGGCCGTTTCATTTTGGATGACTGTCCACTGAGGATCATACTCACTGCAGTCAGTCTCAGAATATCATTGATGTGGGTCAGAAACAATCTACTCTTTAATATCCAGGATACAAAGTCCCTTTGACATCTGCCATCTCTGTTCCACAGTCAAACTCTCACTGGTACAATATCGTCTGTAATTGAACTTGCAAATTGCCTTGCTTTCTGAAATGCTGACTGCTTAATTACAATGGGGAAAATAGCATTGTACAGACATAAGCTCAGATAACTGTGTAACTCAGAAACTATGTAATTATACATGTGAATAATGCTTGCTGTGATTTATGTTAATACCAGCGGTGATAGGCACAGGACCACTCTCCAGACCTTGTCTTACTTCAGTGTGGAAGGGAGCAAAGAAGCAGAATGAACCACAAAACAGAGAGAAAGGAGAAAGTGCAGGCCTGGTTTTTGCTGCCTTTAATCCCAAAGGTGTTCCAAGTTCACCCATACAGGCTTCCAAAGGATTGTGCATTCAACTCCTAGTTTAACCCACAGGTTTCCCAAGGGATATTGTCCACTCAGTTAATTTAGCCTCAGCTTCAGGTCTCAATCTGAAAAAAAAATGACTGCAAGGATCCTGTTTTGTAGGTATACTCTGAGGGTTAAACATGGAGATCACTTTGAAGTGCTTGAATACTATGTTTACATGAGTAGACCTGAATATCTTTAAAACAAAATGGAAACATTTCTTTCTGAACAATGTATGATTGTGATGCCACAGGGTCTTTTTGAGGGATTGTGTGCATGAAAACTACTAGGTTTCATTTTAGGCTGGAGTAGCAATGATAAAGCAACTTTCAACCTCCTCATCTAGCTGAAAGGAGCATGTTCAAACCAGAACAGAGATACTGAAGATGACTCGGGATGATGAACCATTCATAATGTGTCGCTGGTAGATTCATGCAGCAGATAGATTGTTCATAAATCTTTAGTTTTATGAAAAACCTCAGTGGTATTTTTCTTCCTAATTTTCTCCATCTTATATTTTTTCTCGTGAAAAGGGAAGTACATAGGCCTCTCCCTGCGGAGGATTAATTACTCCATAACAAAGCAGCTGTAGAGCCTGGCAAGATTGCACTCAGATTACAGTCTTAAAATAGTGGATGGACTTGATGTTTTTCCTTCCAACCATCTTAGAATTGTTGTCACAAGAATGAATGATAATTGCATTGCTCTGTATTCTCAATACATTTCTTGTCATATGAATAGGTTCATTTAGTGTCACCATCTTGGGTTGTTATGTAAATGAGGCATCTGAACTTAAGACTGTTTTATCTTTTCCTCTCTAATCAAGAGCCAAATCCTCAGGTCCAAACACAGATTTGAAGTAAAGGCTTTACATGTTATATTTGCATCATCTGGCTACGAGCTTTACAAAAATTATCCAGGGTTGCCCATTACTTTTTCGTATGCTAGAAAAATATGTGTAAGTTTATATATTTCAGGATAAAAAGAGATTGACCCTAAAAGGAGAGATTAACAGAATTAGGAGTAGAGCTGAAGGCTTTCATTTTTCAATGCCATAGTCAGTCAACTAAGGGGTTTTTTTTGATAGAGATAATATGCAGAATATTTTGGGCTGGGGACAAGAGGTAAGACATTCATGTTGTTGGGAGTCACCAGGCATGTAGCTGCTTCAAGTCTCTTCAGAGATACAGAAGATCTCTTTTACTGTAGGCAGTAATTGAACTGACTAAAGCTATGTGGTTGAGTAAATTTACAGATGAAATCTAGACAAAATAACAAAAATACCAGGCAAAGAAAAATGCATCAAATTCATTCAGTTAAGCATTAGTCTTCAAATATAGACTATTGGGTTTTCATTTTTTTAAATCAACATGTACAAATCAACACCCCAAAATCAACTTTATCCAGAAGGCTTGACAGAGAAATTCATCCTGATTAATAAGCACAGCTCCACTGAGATCAATGGTGATATTTAAACTGAGGACAGGACTCAGCTTTCTAATTTACCAGCAGCATATGAAATGATCATTTATGCTGGCACCCCAGTGAGATATGAATTGGAAGACAAATACCAAAATTACAGACCAAAGCTTAGTTTCCACTTGAAAGGTGGGTCATTTAGTTTGCTTTGCAGTTTGGTTACGTTCATACACACACACTGAATCAGATTCAAAAGAGGTCAAAGTTACCTGTTTCTTTGTGTGTCTCTCTGGTTTCTTGGTTTTCTCTGGAAAAGCTGCTTTCTTCTGTCCCCAGAAGACCCCTTTCCTTGATAGACTTTGATTTATTTTTTCTGTTCTTATAGCCCTCTGTAACTCTGACTCCTCTGTGCCCTTCATTATCTGTAGACCCTGATGATGAAATCATTTATCTTTGGTACAGGTAAAGGGATGTGTATTCTCTGCAACTTCTCTGACTGAAAATGAGGTAATAGTGACAATAGAATATATGAATAACTAGATGAAAGCCAGTCTGATGATTATATGGTCTTTCACACACAACTTTGTGCAGGTGTCTAATGAACATAGCATCTGTATGTCACAAAATCTGTGCCTGAAATTAATTGGTACTTTCCCTGGATCTGTGTTTCTCTCAGGACAGATATCAGTGGATGGATTTATGCGCTATCTGAGTGGAGAAGAAAACGGCGTTGTTCCACCTGAGAAACTGGATTTAAATGAAGATATGTCTCAACCACTGTCACACTATTTCATCAATTCCTCACACAACACCTACCTCACAGGTACAGTGTTGGACAGATCTGATTTCTTATCTTACAAAAATTCATAGTGTATTTGCAGTGATACCAGAAAATATACTAAAAGCATCAGCAATAAATGATGGAGCTTAGTCTTCTGGGAGGCCAGGGTAGCACTTGATTGTTGCTCTAGCTGCTAGCACACATACATCAAATATACTTTTATTGGCAGGCGGGCAGCAATTGTGTTGTTCAGATAAGGTCTGATCTGAAGCTCAATGAAGTCCCTGGAAAGTTTCCCTTAAGTTAGATAGGATTCCAGATTAAGGTCCTTATTTGGGGAGGCGAGAGAATGATGTGCTTTTTATGCCACCCAAGGATAGCCGAACAAGTACGCAAAGCAGAATATGGGAAACATCTCCGTAGCTAATAAATTTGACCCTAAATGTTAAATCTGACAGTTTGTTGAGCTCTGAGAAATTTGCGTTGATTCGGAGATTAGAGAGGTTCCAACATGGCGCATAGCTTTCTGACAGTCCATTCATATCTGCAAGGAATGAAAGTCTCTGACTATATCGAATGTCTGAGCTCAAACTTTTAGGTGCTAACATGTTTTTTTTTTAAACACTGAGCACACAGAAGCTCCTGTTAATTTGATTTAGAGCTGATGAGTCTGAACTGTGTTGTTTGCCCAGCAAAGTCAACAGTGCTTTAAGATTCTGAAAAAACTCTGATGGTTTAAGAATACAACTTCTGGCACTCATTTTCAGGTCAAAGATGCTATTAAATTGTGAGAAAACAACTGTAAATTTGCTACTGTAGTGTAGTTTATGTAGGAACAAACGTTTTTGACAAGATGATGTACACAAGGAGTTCTATTTGATTTGATGTTTTGTCTCATCATGTTTGCTAATGACTTAGCCTTATATTAAAAAATAAATAAATTAATCCTACAATGTATTCTAAAAACACAGCTCATGGATAACTTTGTTTTTTTTTTAGTGTTATTAACATACTAGTCTTAACTGACCGAGTTCTTCAGAATGCTGTTATGCTAAAATGTAAACAAAACCATGCAGCGGTGATGCCCTGTTTAAACAGACCTTGTGGTAGTTACTTTCATCTGCTTTGTGTTTGTTATAACACTTTCTACAGCACCTTCTAGTGCTTTCATAAAGTGAATGAACTGTCATTGCTTCCATTAGATACCATTTTTTAGAGGTTTATGTCTTGGCTGTGAAATGTGTTTTGTGCTGAAGCTTGTCATGTAATTATTTGGCTTGACAGCTATTTTGTTTCTCTGAATTAGAAGAAATGAAAACCAGTGTGGCCACTTTTAAGTTATGACTGAAATATGCAGAAATTGATGCTCTTTGGAAGAGTGCAGGCATGTCCATAGGAAAGGCAATTTTTAATTATGATATTTTGCAGTCCTCTTGCCTCCATTATGGACTTTGTTTTGTCAGTGAGGATTAGGACCCACTTAAACCAAATGCTACAGCTTTTTACAGATTCTCTGGAAGAAAACAATAAAGCTGTTATACAAATGTGGGAAGCAGAGGCGCACAGTGAGGACAGACAATGCAGTTTAAAGTTGGCCTGAAGAGATAAATTACTGCTCTTTCCTTTACCAGAATGAATTTAGAGCCAGTAACATACCACAAATTTTTATTAGCACTGATCAGGACAGAGTCATAGTCTAAAGGTCTAGAAGCACAGAAGCTAAAGAACAAAGAACTAAGGTTGGGAATTTATGATTAGTCTAACCTATTCTAAATTTTTTTAACTGCACCTCAAGTGACTTAACATATTTAATAATTTTAAGGAAGAAAAAGTTTCCCTTGAAAGTTCCCAAATTTGCTTTCACCTGCATGTGCAAGTTCACAAATCATCTCAGATTCCATCTACAGGTTTCTTTGCACGTATTTCTAAATGATTTCAGAAGCTGCATTTGAAAGTATGATCCTCATTAATATAATATTCCTTGGCTTAGTAAATTGGGGGGGGGGGAGTAAATCAGAACAAACTTGGAGGATAGTACAAAATAAGTTTGAATCTCTTTCAAATTCCATTTCACAGTATGTATTTTCACATTCACAGGCACAAAACACATGCCCTTCCCTTTTAGTGGGTTCATTATGTTCAGTAAATGTGTGGCAGCTGGCTGACAATGGGATTAAGGATTAGCTTTTTTCTGTGTGTTACAAGAACTTGACAGCATTAGATTTTGCTTTGAGGCTAGACCAGATGCAACAATCACATTGCCGTTTGCTTTCTTCCAACAAGAACTTAGTAAAATTAATAACATTAATGGTGGTAAGGTATTCTTTTTCCCACGAAGATTTCTAGGGGTCTGCTCAAGTGCTCATGGCTTTGGAAGGGGAGCTTCAGTAGCACCCCTGCCCTCACTGGAGCTGTGAAATAGCAACTAGTCATGTAATAATTATTAGGACAATAAGAAAAATGTTCTGTCTAGCAATACTTTATGATTACTGTGCTTAATGCCCTATCAATTATCTCTCTCTTTGTCAGTTTTTTAAATCCAGAAAAAGCATGCACAAAGAAACAACGTTATAACATAAAAAGAAACATGTGCACACTCTGAATTTATTTTTAATTATGCTAATAATTTTCCTAGCCTTTAGTAGAAACCCTTGGCAGTACATCAAGTCCTGATTATTTATTTAAAGTGTTACTGTTTTCTTTTTCTGAGGGAAATGTAATTTTTAAAAACAAAGGTAAAAGTCCATGAAGAAAAAAGTGATTTGTAGGGAACCTAGGCTAGCTTAAAGAAATGTCATCTTTTGGAAACTTTTTTTTTTAACTGTCTCTCATCTCTTTTTCTCACTGATATGCATATGAACCCTTAATGTGCAACCCTGTTTTTTTCTGGTTTCTCCCCAGCCTCATCTCAGGTTACTGCTGTTGTCACAGCGTCAAAGTGACTTTGCAGCACTTCTCTCAGCAGCACCCAAAGTCAAAGACAAATGACTACATATCATTATCTGCACTGCACACTATGTTGGCCTTGCAACTTGCTGTAGTATATGTGAAATGCAAAATATAAAGATCACAAACCTTTAAGGCCTATTTTTTTTTGTCTTTGCCTAAAAGGGAAAATAATAGCAACCATCTGTTGCAGAGCTATCACTTTAGCACACGTAGCTGACGTAGGACTATCCCAGTCACCCTCATCATCTGCTTCCCTGGTTACAGTTCAGTGCTTCCACTTGTTTCTGGAAAAAACTCTCATGAGGGGCGTGTTCTCTTCTTATTTATTGCTGGTGTGCCCTCTCCTCTACTATCCTCCAGCTTTTCTGTTCTCACTGATTCCTCAATCCTGACTGTAGTTGCATATTACCTGCATTCAACACCTCCTCAAAACCTTCACTTTCAAAGTCTCCAAACCAGTATCTTCAAACATTTCCAAGACGACAGCACCTTATGGAAGGGAAGGAAAGCTGGGAGATGCCTGCTTTGAGTAGGAGTTTTTCATACCACCAAGAGCAATTTTTGTCTGCTGCTGTATTAAGCTCAGGTGATCAGCTCGCAAGACCCAAGAGTCTTCTCTTTTCCAACCACACCACATCCTTACCAATAAACTAGAGGGTAGGGAAGCTCAAGGAGCTCCTGCAGCAGAGAGGAGCTGAGTTGAGGAGGAGCCATAGCTATTCTCTCACCAGCAGACCCATCTAATCTTGTCCAGCAATCTAAGGCAGATAAATGACATTCTTCCTGGCACTAGGGTCCCAATTTATCTTAGTACAAGGGCTAACAGGTAACAAGGAGTAGCAGTTGTCGTGTGCCTCTTTCATGTGTCAGCAGTTTATGGGAGTATATATATTTTTTTTACCTTCCAGCTGTCATTATTTTTCATTATTCCTCTTTAGAATATCATAAAACTTTGTGTGACACTGAGGAAAAGGGCTGAGTTTTAGAGATGAAGTTAATTTGAACATGATGACTTCACAGGAAGTGAAGTACAGACCACTATCTGGGAAATACAGACCACTGTCTGGGCCCTGTGGCCTGTTCAGAGCAACTGTGAAAGCTACTTCCATTGTCACATCATTGAATTGACCATAGCCCTTGAAAAAAAATTCAGGGAAGGAAAGCTGTTGTTGCTTCACAAAGTGGAAAGACAGTCTGCGTGGAAGGTCTTAAGCGGAACTTTCTAAGATATCAGTTCAGTGTCCTGCTCTCAAGAAAAGAGATACTATATATAAAAAATAGCTTCAATAAGATTCATTATGATGGTGATTCACATCTGCCTGGCTCTCTTGCATCTTCCTCTGAGGCAGTTTGGTTTTTATAAGAAGATGATTGCTCAGTTAAGCAGACTCTGAGTAAAAATTCCTCGGGTCTCCTGCTCTGTCATGTTTTTTACCTGGCTGCTCTAATTTTGTCATCTGAGTCCTCATACTATCACTGTTAAACCTCAGTTTATCTTTTTGTTCTCCTAAGAGGTACATGCCCTCCCTTACCAGATTCACCTATGCCAGTTCCCTCTTTCTTAAGCCATACTTGAAGTGAGGGAATTTCTACTTTTAAGAGTGGAAACTTTGTAAAAGGGACAGAAAAAAAAAAAAAGAAAGGATTATATATCCTTAAGGCAAAATTAATTCTTGTAATATGGAACAACTACTGACAGCAAAACTTCTCTAGGAATTTTGCCTCCAGTAGCAGCAGAGGTGAACATAAAATATTTAAAATAAACGTATTGTTTGGTCTGATCTGAGACAACTGGATTCTTAAGAAGGAGAAAAAAAGTCAGGATCTTGAAAAAGGTTTGTTTCCTTTGAGTAAACATTTCATTCACTACTGTCAGTGAGTTTTCAAGATCCTCTGTGCTTTCTCTTATTTGCCTGCTTATGCCAATCAGTTGAAGCATATTGAAATAACAGGTATGTTAGGTGAGGCATACTGAAATAAGACATACATTATTTTCTAAACCTCCCTCTAAGAAGGATAAAACTGCATCAAGCACTGGGTAACCTCTGTGAGTATAACAACAGCATTTGAAGGTCTTCAAATAGCTGAAATCTGTAAGACAAAGATTTAGAGCCAACAGCAAGGGAAAGGCTCTGTATGTGGGTCCCAGTCCCTCACTCAACTGGTCATGCAGTGTGTCTTTCCCAAGTGGATCCCCCAGCGAGGACGAGCGTTACCCCATGTCAGGGAGTGTCCGTCACATAGCCTGGCTGTGCTGTGTGAGCTGCTGCCCAGGCACTGCTACTGTCTGAGCAGAAGTGCAAGCTCAGAGGCCAGCCAGCCCCAGCCCTCCTGATGTACACAAGTGTTGCACCTTCTGCTTGGGTGGGCCTGAATCAGTACTGACAGCAAGTGTATTGCTGCTGCTGGCTGGAGTAAACCTGATCACACATCCTGCTTTGGTCCAATGTAAAGCCATAGGGTGAGAGGCTTATTCTGACTCACGTAAAAGCAGTAGCAGAATATGGCACAGTGTGGAGTATAATTCGCTTTTCCTGTGCAAAGCAAAGCAGCTCAGAAGGAAAATAAATTCAGATAAATGTACAGTGTCTAAAAAACTGTAGCTGCCAGCACCTTCTATTGCTGCTGGAGTCAGGAGTCAGAGTCCCAGCAGCACAGAGCTCCAAGTTTTCACACTGCCAACTAGAGCCTATGACCCAGAACACTGATGACTTTCCCAGGACTTGCCTGAAAAAGGAGGTTTAGCAACTGATGTTTGTGCACAACAAAGGAAATGTACAGACACTTCTTCCTGCCAGGAGGAGGTGGTGCCATGGGTGGGTGAGACAGCAGAAACAGCGTCTGCTTCTAGAGTAGTGAAGAGTCAGGTAACTACAAATATCTGGATCTAAATATCCCCCAGTTTTAGCAGGAAATGGGTCACAAAATCATGAAGTCCGTCTATTACAAATAACTTGCACTTGGAAAAACAGTGATGAATGAACTCAACAAGGATACACTTGCTGAAAAATGAGCAGCTTAAATTTATAGAGGCATGGAACTCATCCGTATGGGGTTACATGGGTCATATCCTCAGCCTATATCAATTAGCACAGGCTCATTTTGCTTAGTGTCCTGTCAGGTATGATTTGGTCGATCGTATTTTTTAGCAAAGCAGGTTTTTGTCAAAATCTGTTTCTCCTTATCCAATATGGTGTGATGGGATACAAAAATTCTGGTGTTACTGTCAATGCTGTGTGTGCTGTAGAAGGAAATATATAATGCTTTCAATCTTCAGTATTAAAACATTTACTTGTACTCGGGATATTAAAAATATCATATTGGAAATGTTCCCTTTAGTGTCTGTTAGCACATTTCAGCATTAAAGGGATAGTTTGGAATGGATGCAAATAGAGACTCACACAACTGAAATTTCAAAAAAAAATATATGCAAAAAACAGTTGAGGGAACTTTCCTAATATTCCATATTTCAGAAAAAATAAGCTGCTGAGACTATTTATACATTTTTCTAGCATGTTGTGCTCTGACTGTGAGTCTTTCTGAAGATTGAATATTTTGGAGGTTGAATATCCTCTTATCCTTAGCAGGAATCCTTCCAAAATGTCTGAGCCTTATTAATAACATAGCATGGAGAAGTGTCATATGGCAAACGGTGCATGTCATGATTTACTTAAGCACTTTTGAAGGTTAAGGATTTTGTAGTTCAAAACGCTTTGCAATAATAACAGCCAGTAGTCTCTCAGGAAGTAGAGTTTGTTAATAAAATAGTTTGATAATCCAGATTCAATATGCTTTGAGGGAAAAGAAAGACAACATGAAAACCATTTTGCTGAGTGAATGTAGGGTTTTGGGCAGCGTAACGATAACCTGCCATTATCAAAGGGGAAACACAGGAAAAAAATAAGTAAAAAAATTAAATAAATTAGACACCTTGTCACTTTGCTGACTCCATTTAGATTTTCAGAACCTACCAGTGCTGGACACATTCTTCTGTTATTAATGTATATTTTCCACTGGTTCCAGCAGGAGCTGAGAAATCTTACAGATTTCAGTAAGAGTAATGTTAATACCTTGTGTAGTATTTATGATTACTCCAGCTCATGTATCAGACAAAAATGGTAAACAGGAATTTTCAAATAGAAGGGGTTTTCTCTTACAGTTTTTAGTGGAAGGCAAAAACACAGAGAAAACAGGCAATGCTATTTAGTGAAACAACCCAAAATGTGTAGTTTCCAGCATAAAACCTAAACACATACCCACAGAGACAATAAAATGAGGATTAAGAGTAATCTGCATTATATTATATGCCAGTCTCAATTAAGTATTTATATGTCCCCTACCAGTGAAGAATCTTTAGTATAAATAAATTCACTGCCTCCTTGAAAAGGAGTGAATTCCCTTTCAGAAGTCCAGGAAGGTCTTCTCAGGAAGTCTGCTAGAAAGCAGGAAATTGCATCCATTTTCTTCATGTCTAAAACAAGCACTGTAAAACAAGCGCCATTCCTCAATTATCTTTGCCTCTCTGCTGCAACAGATTTGTGTCCATCTGACTGGAATCAAACCTGTTGCAGCAGATGAAGACACTGTGGCTGGATATCCGTCCCTGAATACACCCGGATTCTTTCTGGGATTTGTTTGGGTTCTTTTTAATACTTCCCGAGCTTGGGAAAAGCTGAATTTTCCTAGTTTATTTGTAGATTTATATTACGCTACCGTTGGAAACTGGTAGTTTAATTAAATTTCTCCCCACATAATGCAGTATTGCATCAGGATATTTAACTGACCGACTCAGCGCGATGATTAGTGTATTAAATATTGATGTGAGACCCAGTAATGGTACCATTAGTGACTGTGCAGGAGGCTTGTTTTATCTTGGTTTAAACTGCAGTGCATGTTTTAAGAAAATGTGTTCCTGCTGTCTTGAGTCGCCTCTGAACTTCAGGTTGGTCGTCAAAGGATAACAAAGTCTTTTAGAAAGAAGCCGTTTTGTTTTATTGTATGCTTTTGATGCCCATGTCTGTGAGAAGTTTTTGAGTTGGCTTCAGTTCAGTTATTTGTCCTCACTCACGACAGTTTAACGGGGGGCAGAATCCAAACCGTGACATTGACTCTGCCTAAGTTACTTCCATTACGTTGTTATGTTTTCGGTATGCCTTTGAGTGTTGTCCCTCTCAGCCAAGGGGTAAAAGACGCTGTTAACTCCAGTTATTATCAGATGACTTGTATTTACTCCCGAGGCCCAAAATGACTTCCCTTTTTTTTCCCCCTGTTCTCGTGCTGTCGCAGCTGGCCAGCTGGCCGGTAACTCCTCGGTGGAGATGTATCGGCAAGTGCTCTTGTCAGGCTGCCGCTGTGTGGAGCTGGACTGCTGGAAAGGACGGACGGCCGAAGAGGAGCCGGTCATTACGCACGGATTCACGATGACAACGGAAATATCCTTCAAGGTACAGCAGCACAGCACGCTGGTGTAGTTGGCTTTCGTTGGGGTGGTTTCTTTCGTGTAAAATACACCACAGATACATGGGTGGAACATTGTTGCGTAGGTAGAAGGGAAGAGAAATGCAGGGTCAAAAAAGTGGTTTAGGAGGAGATTTCAGAGCACATGCAGAACCATTGGAAGAGTAGAGTTGCAGTATTTGGACCGTACACAAGAAGAGCTTCTTGGTCATCATGGCAGCCAGAGGAAAAGGGATTATAGAATAATAGAATTATAGAATCATAGAATTGTCAGGGTTGGAAGGGACCTTAAAGATCATCTAGTTCCAACCCCCCTGCCAATGGCAG
>WUAM01000423.1:3954145-3975582 GCA_024336885.1 Actenoides hombroni | reverse complement strand
TTATTGCCTAATCTAATCAGGGACAATCAGACGTTTGTAACAAGTCTATCAACCCCCATAATATTTATTTACCTCTTAGGAGCTTTTAAAAATATCTTCACGTATAGTCCAGTTCACAAAGACAAGTAATTTTGCAGTGTCAAGTTTTTCCTACTTTGGCCTTGTCTGCTACTACAAGACTTCTTCTTTTTTTAATAGTATTAAAAACTGTTAACTTTTCACGTGATTTTCCTTTTTTCTGCCTCTGGGGTGCAGTGACATTGGAATTTATACACTAAACCAAAATAATGTTGCATTACATTTTTCTCTTTTGCAAAAATGGAAGTTCTCACTGTGCTCTCCTTGAGGTAAACATGTAATTAAACACAGAAGATCAGAAGAATTTGTTCTAGCCATGGTGACACTTTGAAATTTATTAGATTTAACTCTGGTATATTTTTTTCAAGATTCCTATCAAGAGTTCTTTTTGGAGTTGATGTACCCATTTGAAAATGCTACTGTCACATTAATTACTATGATTTCAATAATTTGCTTTTTTTCCTTCAAGGAGATGTCCTTTGAACTTTCTGGGGTCTAAGAGCATGGGGCTATCCCAAATATACACTGGTGGAGAAGAGTGAAATAAAGCTTACTATAATGACTCCCAGACCTATAGCAAATACCCAATCTGCTTGCTTACAAAGAGTGAGGTGCCCTTGTCTACCTTGGTAGCTGGTGATTAGAAATAGCTAACACGCTGTCACAGCCTGATCTGTTCTTCCCGTCACCTTCTCCCTTGTGGGTTCTTAGTTCCGCTGCCTTGCTTGTCTTCATCTTGATTTTCCATCCTCAGCTAAATGTAGCTTTTAGCTTTTTTGCAGAATTGGCTGCACGCAAAAGAAAGCATTAATGAAATGCTGTAGTGATTTAAACTGCATGCAGCGCTTGCAAAGCTTTGCAGAATAATTTAAAGCCTCCTCGCAATATATTTTGTCAGTGACTGAGCTAATGACCAGTTCACCCCGTACCTGCTTCAAGGGACATCCAGAATGCTGATCCGGAGGGAAATTAAATTTTCTGATTCAAATGCCACCCAGCCTTTATCCTACCTCTGGTTTGGCCTTGCTGACCCCAGGAAAAGCTGCAGCACTAGGTGTTTAGTAGGTAGCAAAAGACACCCTAGATGCAGCAGTTGCTGTGCTCTTAGTTTGCAAGAGAAAAACGCACGCTCTCCTTTTTTCCTATACACCCAGCTCTACTTTGTCATGAAAAAGAGCTCCATGGAAACATATCTGCTTATATCACTTGTGTATCTTCCATGATATGCAGATCCTAATTAACAGTGCTTGAGGAAATTAGATGAAGCGATATAAACCTGTCCTTTAAACGAGACTTCTCAACAGAGTATCAAAAAAGAAGCAGCAGCTCAGATGTTACAGATTTTAAACAGGCACATGTAACAGAAACACACAGTCATCTAAAATTAGAGAGTGACTTTTGCACTGAGCTGCATTTTAAGATGATTTGAGTAATATTTCTGTGCAGTATAACCTCTCTTCGGTCCTAAAACTCCCATCACTGGTATGCCTGTTATGATATGCAGGAAGTATGTCATTCTCTAGTTGCACTTTGGGACAATTGTTAATAGGTAGAGTTTACTGAGGTTTAATGAAAACCACTGAAATACATTACTATGGTAAAATTTGACATTCTATCTGACTAAATAAAAGTTACAATTTTTTTTAAAAGGAATCTGAGCATGTACCCAAACAAGCTAGAATTATCATTGAGCAGCACCACCTAGCAGCTCATTATTGCATCCAGATCCCCACTAAGAAGGCTGTCCTGTTATGTTGGTCCCTGTTACATACCCATAACGTGCATGCACTATGTAATTACACGTATATAAAATGTAGTTAGACCAGCACTTACTACAGTGGTTCTCCAAACTGACATAATACGTTATTAGCAGTAACGCAATTCTATCCACACTATGACTTCTTCCAGTGAGAGTATGGGGAAATACTTCTGAGTGAGCTGGCAAGAGCAATGCAAGATTTTCAGTGCAAACCCAGCCCGGGGGGGTCTGTGGATGGGTCAGCACAGTGCTGAGATGCAGCTGCAGCTCTAGGCAGAGCTGTGCCTGGATGGGCCGTCACGCTGCACAGGCACAGCACACACTCCACACGGGCTAACAAATAGGGCTGCATTTTAGCAGAAAATCTGGAGTAAAGCTAACTGCACTTTAGACAGCTGCAGTAAAACTTGTTGCTTCTCTACCAATGCTCATAACCGGTGCAGCTTTGCGGGTTTTGTAGACCCAAGTAATATCTTCTGCCTCTTGTTCTGTAGGGCTGTGCCTTCTAGAGGTGCTGAGTAAGGTAGCAGGTAACCTTGGCTTGGGAAATTGAACAGAGAAACCTGCACAGGAGACTGCTTTTGGTGTAACTGTTTGGGGCTTTATGCTTTAGGTCAGGTGCGACAAAAGGAGAAAGAAATCCAAATGGGGTTGGGGGGTGTGTATGTGAGAAGACTGCCAGGCATGTGTACAGGAGGAAAATGCTTAAACTTCGAATAAAAATGTTGCCTGAAAGAGGCAAATTTATGTAACAATTATTTCCCTAAAGGTAACAACTGACAGCCCCGTTTTTTCTTATTTTCTATGAAGTGCATGGCAAAATATACCTCAATATTAAAAGTTCAGTTTCACTATTATTCAATTGACTAGTGCCTTTATTTCATGTATGATCATTTTGATAAGCTCTGTCAGAGGTATCAGAATAATTGCATGATATATCTTGGTCTCTAAAAACTCACAGCAATTGTATCCGGAAATTATATCTAATTTAGGCCTACTAGATATTCTGTTACTATTGCTTTCATTCCGTCACATTAGTAGCACTCATTTATTTATTTCTTTTCTCCCCTTTAGCCCTAAACAACAGGCAAAAATGGCAGAGTACTGCAGATTAATATTTGGAGATGCGTTGCTTATGGATCCGTTGGAAAAATACCCGGTAATATGGTTTGGAATTTATCAATTCACAAACATCTGTGTGACTTTTCATTGAAGTGTTTCAGTCCTGTGTCATCCTTCACACATGGCCAATCAAACCAGATTCTAAAGGAGAGTTGAACAACGTGAGCTGTTGGTGACTTAAGCACATAATTTCTGATGCAGAGATTGTTCTGATAGAGTGAATTGTAATCTTCTAAATGCAACTGATTCTCATAGCTGCCATTGTACAATGTAGGCTTTCATATTTGAACTAATACTTATTTTGATTATTACTGTAGACATTTCATAAAGCATTTTTCTTAAGTGCCCTCGGTAGCCCTACTTTGTTTAATGTTGAGATTACCTCTTGTGCAAAATACATCTCATTTTAACAGGGCTTACAAAGGTTACAAAATCATCTGGCACAATGCAGGCCCTAAGAAATTCCTATAAGCTTATTACTTTTGTTGTTGTAACAAATTTCTTTTTCTTTTGGCAAGCTTGAACCTGGGGTTCCTCTTCCAAGCCCTATGGATTTAATGTACAAAATTTTGGTGAAGAATAAAAAGAAGTCTCATAAGTCTGCAGATGGAAGTGCAAAAAAGAAGCTCTCAGAGCAAGCTTCCAACACATGCAGTGATACGTCTAGTATGTTTGAACCTTCTTCCCCTGGAGCAGGTATGTACTGAATCTACAAATGTATTTCTTCCTAAAACACAAATGCTTCATTATAGCAGTAATTCAATCCGTTTAAATTGCTCAAGCACAGTGAAGGTCCACCAGTGTGGTTCTTACTCAGCAGGAAACAATGCTAAGTGTCATTGATCTAGGAATCTGTGAAGGCTCGTGGCTGAGGAATCACTTATGGAGTGACCTAGAGCACAATGATGTGTACTAACATTTATCCACTCTGCTTAGGAAGTAGAGTGAGCTGCAAACTCCTCCACTCTTAGGAGCCATTTCTATGTGCCCAAGCCTAAATCCAAATATAAATATTTTCTTTTTTCTCTTGCCTCTGAGGTGTGCCTGCCATCTGGTACCCTTTTAGACTTAACCCATTGCACAGGAGAACTGCAGTAGTCCTGCAGTGTCTTAAGACTTAGAGTAACTGTGAATGAGACCTCTTCCTCAGGCAGGCAAGGCCCAGCCTGCTGTTGTCTTGCATTAGTTGGGAGCATGTCACAGACCTCGATGCAAAGTGCTGTAAGATGTTCTTCTGTTCCAGAGATGGAAACAGGCAAAAATGATACTTCAAACACACATGTGTTACCATCAGGAATTATAAGGAATGTAGCCAGTGGAAAGCAGGGTATTACATTTAACTTGTTCATTATTAGCAGAACTTTTAAAATCAGAAATTAAATAGAAAAATTAATGAAAATATAAAATTTAATGCATATGTCCTGGTAATGCCTCTGGCAGCTGCTGGGGACCGTTGTGACTGTTGGTATGCAAAAATTAGTAAGACATGGTCTTTGTCCTTGAAGAGTTTAAAACCTAACTAGAAAACAAAAAAGAGAAGACCAGAGAAAAAGATAAAGTAAGGATTTGCTGTAAACCACAGGAGCAGATTAGCAGCAGGACAAACAACAAAATCTGTACATCCTGATTACCAGCCCAGTGTCTGTTTCCCGCACTATTCTTCTTCCTACTAAGGCTGAAATTTTGGATTGCCAAAAGCATAGACATTTATCCCCAGCAGTAGAACACTTACAGAGTAAATTGAAAGCTCTACTGGAGTATAAGTTCATTACCATTTACCATTAAAAAAAACTTTTTTCCATCACTTGTAATTTTTTCTAAACTCCGATTAATTGAGCTGAAAAATGTCATGCTGGCAGTTTGCCTCAAGCTGAATTAAAAATAAAAAATAAAAAATAAATCCTGCTGTATTTGTGGATAACGTTGTTTATCCTATTAGGAAGCAAAGAAAGAGTTTTCAGCTATTGTGTTAAGAAATTCTGAAAAGGGCATGCTTTGGAGTAGGGCTTGGATTTCAAAGGAATGTTTGTCCTGGTGTCAGAAATGATTTAATACTGTTTTCTTGATTTGCTTTAGCCAAATACCAGGCGACAGAAAAATAAGTGTGTGTATGCCAACTGACTCCCTTCCCACACTTTAAATCAACCCTGGGTTCCTAACTCTACATTTTTGTTACCAGCACATAGTGAGAACCCAGTGGCAAAGTACCTGTGTCTTGATTTCTGAGTGCTTGTCCTGTAGAAGGGGTAACAGCTTTGTCTTTCAGGAACCTCTCTGGGTAAAGACCTGGGCTGTGAATCTAGATGTTGATGATGCAAAACAGGAGAGTTGGTCCCATAATAGAGTGTGTAATTTTACAAATTAACAAATACCATGTCTATATTACCTATATAACAACCTCTGTTAACTGTAGATTGTGAAGACGAACAGTTACAAATTAGAAAATGCTAGAACTGAGGTTGCAGAATTGGTGTGGTCGCTGGGTTCATCTGTGACTGCCAGAATACATTACTTGTTACCCTTCTGTTAGCCATTGTTTCTCCTTTAGGACTGATGCCTCTTTTAGAGAATGCAGTTAGTCAGTATTTTTTCTCTCCCTGTCGTTCAGTACTTGATCCTAGATGTAGCATCCTCATCTTGCAGTGAATTTCTGTGGGAGTATCCAGACTGCATATGAGCACTTGACGAACAGCAGTGAATTTATCTGAACAATACCTGTGGGAAGTGAAATAAAATTAAGCCAATTTTATCTAAGGACAGCCAAGTCTGAGAGAGCTTAAGAACAGTTTAGAGCTGACTGACAAGGAACATCCAGGATCTGATTTTTCAAGAATACTTTGAATTTTTAAGTATTCAGAGCACAGCTGCAGAGATTTCAGCTACAGATTACAGCTATGAGCACACAGCATTTCTGTAAATGAGATGCCAGATTTCTGTCTGTGAACATTAAAAAAAAATTAAAAAATTATTCACCATTTTATAAAACTACTGTGGCAGGACCCCATGAAGAACATGGTTCCATGGGACAGTGCTCAACAGTCACCATGACGCTCCTCTTTTCACTGCCTCATTGCTTATGTGCATGCCATTATGAGCAACATGTAACACTGAAGCACTGCAGGCATTATGCTCCTCTATACCCAGTACCAATTTCTTTCTGGAGCATGAGAGGAGTCACACAATTAAAGGTTGACTAAAGGAAGCCTAATTCTTGACATTCTTAACATGAAGCGTTTCAATCCTCCAACCTTAATGTAACCTTTTATGTACATTTAGCAAGTTTGGTATATTATTCAAATAATGCTATTGTATAGCTCCTGCCAGGATTACTGCTGATCTCCAGGAGGAAGTTGTGCTGATTTAGCTTTCCTGAGATTTTAAATGAGTTTTTTCATAGCAGTGCAAAAAATGCGGCTATTTGTACTCACTTGTTGATTGCAAGCTTCACTGTGTCTCACACTGCTTGAGGTCAGATTTAAATAAACCAGCCTGTTGATAATGTTTATATAACATACTATATAAAAGCTAGGTGGTGGTGTTATAGTAGTAGTAATTAAACAAAACAATTCTGAAATGAGCTTCGTGGAATACCTTGCAAGGGGTTGATGAAACTGATGTAAAAGCAACTTCAGTAGGGCATGATACCTGTCAGTCAAAAAAGCTTTCCCTAAAGGTACAGCAAAGCTACCAAAGCAGAAAAGGAATTTCTGAGACAACGCTTGTGAGATAGATTGTAATTTTGGCAAACAAGCTGGTTTAGAACAATGAATAGAAGGAAATAAGCAAGATTTTCCAAGAAGTTAGATTACACTGCAGAAAGAACAGTGACAGTTCCGCAGGTACACACATTTTACTGAAACTGGGCTTACACTGGAAGTAGCCAAAACTTGCTGATTGAAAAGTACTTAAACTTTCTAGCAAATTGTTCATTTCTCATTAAAAGGGTGACATTTTTGTTGGTGTATTGGGTGTTGCAAGGAAGGAGTCAGAGGAAGACAGTGTAGAATTGGCTCCATTATTTCATGATAACTGAATAGAAAACTGGATAAAAGTTTTTAGGCTCAGTGTGTGTAAATGCATTGGTGCATTGCAGCTGCAGGCCAGCTGAGGCCATGACCCACTGTTACAAAGTAAAATGTTCTAGGAAACTGGATAAAGTTCATTTTTTCCTTTTTAAAAATAAGTAAGTGCTGATGTACAGCCTGTGGAAAAATAGCCAAGATGCTGGTGTCTCCCTAAATGTTATAGAGCTAACAATCTGCACCAGAAAGTGCCACATTTATAATCCATTCTGGCTGTTATTTTAGAGGGATCTGAGACAGCAGATTACCAAATTCCTTTGAATTTCAAGCAATGTATAATCCTCTGTTTTATTAGGCTCTCAGTATCTGCCATGCTGCTGAGACATGGTGAGAATGAGTAATGTGTAGCACCCTGCTTCCTCAACCCTTGATAATAGGGATTTGGCTTGTCATTCCCAGATCTCTTTTCCTAATCATCTTCCATTTGGCATTACCGTGTAGAACCCCTCTGCCTATCAGCTGGGATTCAGCCTCCTTTGTCCACTTGTGAACGCTTTGTCCACCCACTGAACACTTCCCCACACTGCCTCATTCACTAGGGACAGCTTCCTGAAAACACCCGTGGAACTTCCCCATTTCCTGTGCCCTTCTGCCTGTGAGCAGCTGACAGCGTTTGCATTGTAACTTATCTGTTGTGGTAGGGAGCAACATCTTTTTATTTCTTGATATTCTTCTGTCCACCTCTGTCCATGGACAGGCTCTTGTCTCATACTTGGAAGGCAGGCCCTTGGAGCAGGACGCTTTGTTTTCACTGTATTTATATGGCATGTAGCATGGAGAGGTCCTGTCCTAACCTGGGCTTGTTTTTCCATTCTAAGTGTAAATAATAATTATGCCAGTTGTCCCTTAGACAAGCTCACACGTACATACTGGACTTGACCTGCAGCACAGCTGCATGTGCCAGTGCTTGTGCATTTCTGACACACAGTGTCTGTGCCCTCCTGGGAAGGGACAGGAGCGATGACATGGGGCTGGTCCCACCACCACTGTGGGAGGGTGAGCAGGAAGGCATCCTCAGCACAGCCATCTCCTCAGGCCGGCCATGGCTTCCTCTGACTTCGTGTCCCAGCAGTGTAATGGGAAAAGAAAGTTGGATTTGAGTGTAGGACAATGCTGCTGGGTGAAAGGCAATGCAGATGTAGTCGTACTTCGTAAAACGCTTAACAATTTTTATTCTGTGTTTGTAATCCTCTGTGTTATTTGTCCTGCTTTTGCTGTGTGATGCAGGACTTGAAAATGAGATCTGATCTCTTTGGGAGTTTTCTTGTTAAATATTTTTAAATAAGTGAATAACATGTCGCATACTTTCCTCTCTGGACACTTCTAGCAAGAACAAGCTATCATCTATCTCAGCAGTGCAAGCTGGCTGAAATCTGCCCATGTCCCCCATTTTGTGGTCTCTGTGAAGTGTTATTTTGCCATTCTGGTTAAATCAATTGGGAGCTTCCCATCCAAAGATTGTCACTGCAAATCCTGAGAGAGCTTGGCTGGCTCTTTGCAATGTGTTGAGGTTCCCTGAGCCATCCCTTGAGCCTGTTGAGCAATCTTGTTATTTTCTTCAATGAAATGTTCAGGAAGAAATGTGTTCATGAATAAAAGCCTGACATTTCAACATCTGCATCTGGAAGCAGGCTGGGTAGTCATCGTTTGGTTGTGAAAGGCACTCTCATTATTTAAGTCATCTGTGCTCTCCATGTTCAGAAGGGGCCCACTGGGCATGATTCAAGGCCTGCTGGAACAAAGAGGAGTTTCTTTATTGACTCAGTGGGCTTTGGATCGGACCCTAAATTGACAGGAGGAACAGAGACTGAATTGCCATTCTCTGGAGAGTTTGGGAATGCTGCACAGTGGTTAGATTTTTGTACTGCCAAAACAAAAATGCCACTGCCGAAGAAAGCTGAAAGCTTTGTGGGATAAAATCTTTAGGGAGAGTTGTCAGTCTTGCAGGAGTGGATAGGTAACTGCAGTATAAGTTAAACCTCCTTTTCCAGAGTCTTCTTAAGATGCACAGTATATACTTGATGGCATCCAGGCCCACAGGAGCAGTTGCTGAGGAGAAAGAGAAGCTTGATATTCCTTAATGGTTCTATTTGTGCTGCAACCATGTCATAACAGTTTGGAGGCAAGGGGAAGCATTTGTTAATTAACAATAAAGAATGTGCGTCTCGTCTGTCGGAATCTGATGAGTACACTGCAGTTGGGAGCAGAGCATAAGATGGGTGTTACGTGGTGCCGTTTACTCCAGCAGTATGTTTTCAGGGGAAGGATGAGCCTTCCGCACCTCCTCCCCATCATCTGGTCTGCACTGCCCCCAGCCGGTGCCTTTGCGCTGAGCCGCAGCTGTCCGAACGGCGAGGCGCACCAAAGCTCTCTGCGGAGGGCACTGAAGCCAGACTATTGCAGCTAAGCCCCCGTGCCAGACCCTCCCAGCTGCCCCACCCCAGTACGTGTTCTGCAATACCTTCTGAACACGTGGATTTTGCGGAACAACCAGATAAATGGTCAGGTCTTTTCTTCGCCCGGTTCACGCTGTTCTGTGCGTGCTTCCTGGAGAGGATGAGGCTTTTGCTGAAGGTCCTGCGGGGATCCTGCAACAGAGAAGGAGTTTGAACCTCCATCTCCCAAACCCCAGGGCTGTGCCCCAGGCACGGGAACATCTCTTCAGCTGGTGATACTGTACCCACACACCGTGCAAACGACACGTACCACAATGCCCTTTTCTCAGTGCTGATACCTGCTCCGTGGCTTCCAAACACTGAGCATCCTGCATCTGCAAAGCAAGAGGTTTGATTGGGCAATAAGAAGTTATCAATGCTGAAGATAGATGCATCCCTCGAGCAGTATATTTGATTTGTGCTGTGACAAAAAGCACATGTATAAATAGACTCCTTTCAGCAGGGCTACTTTGCACATCTTTCTTGAATTTATCGCTGGTAATTATAGCTTTTGTTTCAGCCAGTAATTATTTTCTGCTTAAAACTTTTCAGGAGAAGCAGAGATTGAGAGCGATGATGATGATGACTATGATGATGACTGTAAGAAGTCGTCGATGGATGAAGTAAGGGTGTAGATACGTTTTATGGTGATGGGTCGGTTCCGGCAGTTGTGGGTTGGGTTGTGTTACCAGGAGCGACACTACCATCTAGCGGACAAAGGGAGGCAGAGCACTGGGAAACACACACCAACTTCCTGAAGTTGGTTGTAAATCCCTTTGGAAGCACATCTTTGCTGTGTTTATCTATATTTTCATTTACTGAAGAACAAGAATTAATAGCACACCAACTGATCTGTTGTATTTAGCATTGATGGAATAAAAACTTGACATCAAAAACTTAGAACTATATTTATTATTTGTCCAACAGTACTGATATTGTGCTTGGCACCGTGTAAAGATAACTCAGTCCCTTCCATAGGAGTCATGGAAAAAGAATTACTGTAACAACATTTTAATTAAGTATTTAAATTTTATAGCTAATTTTCTTTTTTTACTGTGTGAAGCTCCCTATGTGAGGTGTTCACTAAGCCAGGATCAGTGAAAAATACCACAGTCGATAGAAAACTGGGCTTTGGTATTTGTGGCCTCTGACTACCATGCACGGATCAAAACTGCAGCATTTTCCTTTCTCTGTCCTAGGGAACTGCTGGAAGTGAGGCCATGGCCACGGAGGAGATGTCAAACCTGGTAAACTACATTCAGCCTGTGAAGTTTGAGTCATTTGAAGTATCAAAAAGTAAGTAAGCTAAGCATGAACGACATCTTATACTGGAAATTATCTAGCAAGTGTTTGGAAGAAAGTTCTAGAGAAATGCTACTTGGTTTCCTCTCAGGACAGACATGTTCCCTCAGTATCTAGCCAAATAAATGCGTATTTATTTTGAAACCTGTATTAGTCTAAATATCAAACCTCATCAACAGTGCTGCCATTTCACAACCATTTTTGAAAATGTTTGAAAATGTTTTCATTTTTGAAAATGAAACATTGCATTGTCTTTGTGGTCCATGACCAAAGAGTAACGTGAGCAGTTTGAGAAAGGTGGTCATAAATATTCAGATGAATTGAGCACGTGCTCTGTATTTTGGTTCTGCTACTTCTGTGGACGATTTGGGGTAAGCAGAGTCTGCTCTTCCCCATCTGCAAATTCCCTCTTTCCTGCCTCTCTGTATTGTATAGAAAAGGCCCTAATTTGACCCCCTGCTGGCTTTTACAGAAGATGCCTTGCTAGGAATGCACTCAGTGACATCCTCAGTAAACACTGCAGCATCTTTTCCTTTCTTGGTGCAGAAACCCCTGCTGTTTGCCTGCCCTTTTTTGTTTTGACAGGTTTCAATATGCTCTTGGCGCTTTTTAGTTCAAAAAGCGTATAGCATTTTAATTTATTAGGGATTTGTGGTGGCCTTGCAGAGGACAGGTATTTGGTGCCCAAATCCATATCTGCATACATGATTATTCATTTTCTCGTGATGGATACTAAACATTTCAGAAGCTTTCTACCTGTTTATTTGTATATGGGTATTTATACAGACATACATGGAAGCATTCACAGAATCACACAGAGGGCTATGTTTGTTCCCGTTAGTAGTGTCCCTTGGGATGTTTATAATCTCCTCTAGCTCTAATGAGAGTTACAAGAACATAGTGGGAAGGAGATATTCCTTCTGGAAAAGAAGCCATATGAATCCTAGCGGGACAAGTTAATGCAGCTGTTACAAAACTGTCTTGTGTAGATATCTTCTGTTCACGTGCCTGTGCCTTTCCATGTTTGGTCTTTTGCAAAGAACTGCTGATAAGATTCTATGTCCAGATCTTTTATCCTAAGTCCTGATGTGACTTTTGTCAATTATAGTTTCTGTGAACTTATGATGTTAAAGAATTCATTTTTCTGGTGTTTGTGTCAAATAAATCATTACGTGGTAAACGTGACCAGTTTGTTAAAGCAGTGGCCTTACGTGGTGAATGTTGCTGGCAGGTTAAAGCAATGGACGCTATACCATGGCTTGTAAGTGCTGGTCTTTGGCCTGGCCATGACTCACTGCTGAACCATTATTAAATTCAGCGAAGATGAGCTGAATAAAGAAGGAGTTAGATGAGGATTGTTTTTTAATCTGCTGCCTATCCAGTTGTTGCCCAGATTTTATTTTTGTTCACCTGACTTAATTTCTCTAAGTGTGGAGTTTCATGCTTGTCTTTTATATATTGTCATTATTACAATGTTACAGCATTTTCCTAATTTAATATTTTTTAATTCAAAATCTGTTTTCATTTGTGATCTCTTCCTCCACGGTAATAACAGTACCTCACAGCTTCTGTCATCCACACATTTTAAAAGTGTGTTTTCTGGTCTTGTATCCAGTTTGTTAAAAGAAATATTGAATAGCACTGGATCTGTAACGGTCCCCTGATTGCCCTCACTAGATACGTACCCTCTCTGTAATCAAGTAGCTGTCACTATATTTTATCAAGTTTTTCAGTGAGTTGTTTGTCCATTCCATAGTGGCTTCCTCCTGAGAAGATAGCACAGTGTAATGTTACACAAGAGAAAAATGTCCCTCTCTTGCACAGTGCTTTCTTCACAGGGCAGGTTTCTTAATCCTCTCCAGATGCTACAAGGAAACAATTGTTCTTATTTTAATTAGGAATTTGATTAAGCCCTGGACATTTAGTAACTGAATCCTCTAACAGCTACCAGTTCTGATCTCCTGCAGATGCTCTGCTTTAGGATAAGTCTGAGAGATACAGTATATTACTACCACAAATTCCAGCACCTCTATTCTAAATAGAATAAAGCCGTTCTGTATGTGTGTTGCAAGTGGTATCCTATTAGTAAGAGGGAAAGATGGAAAAAGAATAATCTCAGTGTCTTTATAAAGAGCTCAGATGGAGGTGAGCTGGCTGGAATGGAGTCAGGAGAAAAGAGGGTATTGCTTGCTGGAAAGGAAGAGGGGTGGCTAGGAGAGCAGCCTCTAGGGAATGGCAAGAATCTTTCGCCATTAGGAGATAACAGCTCTAAATAATGTCAGTAGCGAGATGGTTGCTGATTAGAAATAGGGACCACAGTAAAGTCTTGAGTTGCAGGTCTCCTAGAGGGAGAGAATCTCTTTTTGAACACCACTCTGACTCTTCAATGTACACTGAGAATACTTTAGAGCACATTTTCCTCTCACGTTGGCCCAAACAATCTAGCTCCTCTTTTCTTTGGATCCACTGTTTCCTTTTTGGCTTCCTCTAAGGGAAGTGCCCACCTGCTTCTGTCCTGCTACTCTCTGCAAGACAAGTGCTTTTGTTCAGTTTTATCCCTCTCCTGCAGCTTCGCAGTTTGACTTCAGGGAGCTGGCCAGGCTCACCTCCTGACCATCCCTGGGTTACTGCAGCACTATTACTTCTAAAACGAGATGAGGGCAAGCCTTTTCTCTGCCTTATTCTTTGCTTTCAATAAAGTGGTGAGGCTAGAGAGTTCATGTTTCATCACAGGCACTGTTTCCCTCATTTTTAAAGAGAGAGGTGCTGTGATAGCTAATGGATATGACTTGCCAGAGCTGTGGCCCCTTCTAGGCAATCTACCCAGTTGATTGTGATGAAATGGGAAGCTGTTATTTTAGAGGAATCCTTACCCTCTGTACAAAAGTGTAAAGGAAAAAATACCAAAGCTAGAGGGGTCTTGACTTAGGCTGTCTGCTACAGCATGTCACAGGGGTACACTGAAAGGCTGTGCACGCGTCGGGGAAAAGTGAGTAGCAAATGAAAAGTGAGTAGCAAATGATACACAAATTAATGTTTAGTCCTGCTGAGTTAACAGCTGAGGAGGAGCTTTTCACCACTGTCAGTTCAGAAGGTTTGCCTGAATTAAAGAGGTATGAGCTCCATATTAGTTTGGGGTGAGGTCTGAAGGCTTGCTGGGACACAGGAGTGTACCTTCAGGCTTGATTAGATGGCAGTGTTGCCATGACTGAGACAGATGTGACCTTCCCCTGGCACAGGGAAGATAACGAGAACCACCACAGGCACAGCTAGCACTCTGCTTAGCTCCTTCCGGCACGGACATTAGTTATTCTAGCTTCAGATTGGCTTTTAAAGCCTTTGCATCTGTCTGCAAAGCCATTCTAGAGATCCACCGGGGCCCTCTGTGTTCCCCACAAAAGCTGCTGCGATGCCTCTGCATCACACCTGTGATCTTTGGTCTCTGCCCCTCGAACATATCAACATGGTATTTTGCAAGCGAACGTGAGAGATCTCTGCCCGTGCACTGACTTCCTGTTTCTTGCAGCTGGCCCAGTAGCAATCTCAGTCTGTACCAATGCCCTTAATTGGGGTAGTGCTAATTTAAGTTCAGCTGGAGCTCTGGGGTATGTGCAGAGTGAGCTCACTGCTGTCAGCAAACGGTTGTGTACGGAAATTCTTTGAGATCAAGGTGAGATGAGTTGGTGAATAGTAGATGGGATAAGGGGACTGAGACTAAACCAGGTGTTTTCAGCTCATGTGTCAGAGATGATTTCATGCTCAAATGTGTCACTGTTTTTATTTTCCCCTTTAAACTTTCAGAACGCAACAAAAGCTTTGAAATGTCTTCCTTTGTGGAAACCAAAGGGCTCGAGCAACTTACGAAGTCTCCTGTGGAATTTGTGGAGTATCCTTGACTTTCAGAAAGATGCTTTCTTGGCCTTTCTATATCTGAGATCTGTTACAGACCTTTATTGAAATTTGGAGACAGGAGCTGGGGAAATAGGGAACCTAAATGAAATTTGTAGATTTGACTGTCTTCCTAGATGAATTAATTGGCATGAGTTCTGATGAGCTAATTTAAAAGCTGGCATGAGTCCTTGTGCTGTGGGCTAGGACTAGAGGGAATAGGCATAAACTACATATTGAAGACCTGATACTTTGTATTCTCATTATTAAATTTATCTTCCTATATGAGGTGGTAGGAGTTAAGGTGAGCAAATTGTCAAAATGTATCTGACTTGGTTTTCTGCAAAGTCACAAGGCTTGTTTTCCCATCACGCCTCTACTTCTAAGAGCACTGAACCATTTTATTGCCAGATAGTTCTCTTTTTTATTGTTATTATTTTTTTAAATAACTTGTAAAGAAAAGCTAAGGAGCATTCTTTTTAGACCTCATGGTGTTTCTCAGTGTCTTTCATCATGGTTGCAGTTAAGAATGAATGGTCAGGATAAAATACTACCTTAAAGAAGATTAATGGGAAGCTATTTCCACAGATAACCTGCATCATGTTCTCATCTTCTGAGATTTGTAGACTTAACTGTAGGAAGTGCACACTCATCATTTCTGTCTGTATGGAGAGGCCAATTCTAATGCTCATTCCAGAAGAGCACTTTTGAACTGAGCACCTCTCCCCATTCCAGAGGAAGATTTGCTGCTTATAGCTATTTGGCCTCTATATAAATGCAATTTTAGGAAAACCCATGATAAATGGATTTTTTTGAATGCTCTTTTTCTATGCATATACCTGGGCTATTTCTTTGCTTATTCTGAGTACTTTGTACAGGAAAAAAAAAAGCAAGCAGCTTTAATTACCACATATTTGGCATATCTCCTACAAAATTGTGGATCTCAGGAAGCATTATGGTTCCAGAAATCCCATAAGGAACCCACTGGCATTCTGTAAAGAACACCTTCATTTAAATATTGCAGTTGCATCTCTCTGCAAAGTGATTTTTGTTATGCATTCCATATCTTAACTACTCATCATTTAGATACAACAAAATGCAACTAAGCCGAATTTACCCAAAGGGAACACGTGTAGATTCTTCAAACTACATGCCACAAGTCTTTTGGAATGCTGGCTGCCAAATGGTTGCTCTTAACTTCCAAACTGTAGGTAAGTAATGCTTGTCTCTCCATGTTGTAGGATGTACATTTCCACTTTTCTGATACAGTTTCTAACTCATAGGTAGGAAAGGCTTGATACATCAAAAGATGTCTGGTGATTGAATTAAGGTTTTCAACACAGTTCGTTAGGGTTTTTGTTTAAGTAGGAATATTCATGTTTACCATGCTATAGCTAGTATAATACACATCCATAATGCCTTCCATATTGTCATAATTTCTAAGTTGCTACCATTGATCAGCATTTCAGATATCACAGGGATTTTTTTTCAGTGCTTTCCAAAATCTCATTATATCAAGACTTAAGGGACTCAGATGGCAAATTCCACTTTAAAAGTGAGGCTCCTAGATGCACAAGTCACTTTTGGAATAAGTAGTGTTGATTTTCAAGGCTATGTCTGTTCTGAGGCATACAAATATTTCTATCTACTGCATCCCAGGACATATCCTGGCCATGTTCTGCCTCTGGGCACATGGTGCCATGATATCATTCCCTTTTCCCTTTCCATTTGTGCCCTTGCACTCACGGCCTTTCCATGGAAGGCAAAACTCCACACATGCTGGGAGTCTGCAGAGTAATAAAAAACAATTTGGGCTGGTTTCAACCAAGTATCAGGCATCCAGTGTGTGATGTTAGAAGGGTCTAGAAACAGAAGCACTCTGCTAGGTTGGGTGAAACGGTACAATCATTACAACACTGAAGGACTCAAAACCTCACTGTCAAGACTTCTTTTCAAATTTGAAAATGTTATCTATTGAATAGTCTCTGAAAGTTGTCTTACAGATATCTTTCTCTGTGAAAAGAACCCAAGAGGGTGGCCGCAATCACTTCTGAAGTTTCTAAAGCAAGTGTGCCATAAATAGCTGTTTATATTACAGTCAGTTTGAAATTACAATAATTATTATTTTATTGCTTTTTAAAATTATCATCTATCCTGGAACATAATTCTTATCAGTATTTTTAACACCTAGATTTGTCTATGCAAATAAACATGGGAATGTACGAGTACAATGGCAAAAGTGGATACAGATTAAAGCCAGAATTCATGAGAAGACCAGACAAGCACTTTGATCCATTTACTGAAGGTATAGTGGATGGGATAGTAGCCAACACCTTGTCTGTCAAGGTATGTACTCAGCTGGTGAAAATGCTCTCATGACAACTTCAGAGCATAGATACATTTCTGTTGTGCAGTGGCCTAGCAACCGGCTATGCTAAGTCCAGAAAATAAAATGCCTTTCATTTCATGGAGTGACATTTCATGTTTAAATTCTGCCTCACATTTCATATTGTAGGATAAATGTATTTTTATTGTATATTTGGTTTTTTTCCATAGAAGTAATTGGGAAGTGAATGGATTTAAGAGTAGTTTGGCTGTGGTTTTGGTAACAGAGGAATGAATTTAAAACATGCTGTTACAAAGAGGTAGATTGGATTTGAATAGCCAGAGCACTACACTGTTTAGTATAAATACATTTTCTGGTTCCCTGCAAGTTCTCCAGCAGAACTGTGGAACCATAAATGTCAGCTTCAATTCATTGCCAACTGGCTTTTCTTCATTTCTTTTTAAGGACCTCTAATGAAGTTCAAGGACTGCCAGGAATCTGCAAATTGAGAACTACTTGTATGAATGTTTAGAGGAATAGCTTGCATTGGCTATGACAGAATCACAGATTTGTACTTGATGTATCTCTAGTTACAAAAACATAAACTTTCTGAAATGCTGTTGTTCCTTTAATGGACTTGTCCATTAGAACAGCGTCCATATTATGGAATCCACCTGCAAAATATCCTTCTGTTTTCACTGAGACAACACAAGTGTTTCCTTTCAGGCTGCAGACACAAGCATAGCAAAGCAGTGCTGGGAGGGATACGAATAAAGTAATAATCTGATGATATGCCTGGTAAAAAAAGATGACTGTGTGTGGGAATGACCTTTTGTGGTGACCTGTAATCATGGAAACTTTCAGTTCCTTCTGTGGGTTTAGAGGGACTGTGTTCTGCAATTTTAGTAAAGGAGGTGGAAGCCATTCAGTAGCTGTTAGGAGATGCACACCCTTTTAAACAGGGATAAGCATCCCAGAGTCATGAGACAGCTGTCAGAAGGCAGCTGCTTCTGCCTGCTTGGTGAAGATTCTGCTGGTTATAATGTCAATGTCAATAATGTCAGTACAAGATAGAGCTGAGAATGGATTCAGATTTGCTTTATGTAAGCCCCAATTTCTTAAGGTGCAGTGACACTGCTACATATTCCTGTGCCTCTTCAGTTTTCAAAGTAATTGCAGACCTTTCTTGAACTTTTTAAAGCTGAGGGTTGTGTGTCCTGTTAAAAACAAGAACTAGAAAAGGCCAGCTATTTTATAGTTTTCTTTTCATAGTGAATGTCCCCACTCTCTGTGAAGAGCCTTTATTAGAATACCAACTTTTCAGCTTGTTTTCCCCCTCATAGTTAGAAGCATATGTCATTTCTTTGCTTCTTGTACCTCTCTTCTTCTAGCATTTTTTGAACCTGTTGTTGAAAGTGGATAGAAATTAGAGTTCAACATGTTGTGGAAATCGGCAGCCAGATTGAGGATGAGATCCAAATGAGTATTCCTGCTGAGGGAAGGGCAGCGGCATGATCTCAACCGCATTATTGCTCACAGGGGAATTCAGGACCACAGGGTCACAGGAAACCAGGCCTCCTAAGTGGTTTTTCTGTGTCTGCAATATTAAAGAGGTTTTTTTTCTTTATTGTGGTTTTGGTTTTGTTTTGCTTTTGTTTTACATGCATGCTATCTGATCACTATTGAGAATTATCCATCTGCATTTCAGCCACTCATTTCCGAATCCATTAAAGCAGTCTCTAGTGATCCTCCTTTGTTTTGGTTTTAGATAATTTCAGGTCAGTTTCTTTCTGATAAAAAAGTCGGGACCTATGTAGAAGTCGACATGTTTGGCCTGCCTGTGGATACAAGAAGAAAAGCTTTGAAGACCAAGACCTCTCAAGGCAATGCAGTTAATCCCGTCTGGGAAGAGGAAGCCATCGTGTTTAAGAAGGTCAGTGTAACACTTGCTTCCCAAATGTCCACTGTACTTGTTTTATCACTGCCCAGTTGGGTAATTCTGTGCTTTAATGAAACCGCATTTCTTAGAAAGAAGAAAAAGCGATTCTGTTCAGGTATTTCTTGAGCTGTTTCTTGTTAACCACTTTTGGTGTAATTTTGCCGCTCTAGATGTGCCAGCTCCGACTAAAATAACTGAGTTTCAAGTCACCTTGATGGTTTCACAGGCACAGCTGGAAGCAGCAGCCACATGGCTAGGCTGATCTGCATGGCGTGCTGCAGGGCCGTGCTGCGAGCGAGCAAGCGCAGAGCCCCGCAGCAGTCCAGCTGAATTCCCACAGTGTTTCACCTTGGCTCCACTGCCCTGCTGTTAACCTGCGAGCAGGACGATGTGGTGCAGCTCTAACAACCTGGCTGTCCGAGCCAGCACATTCAAAGCAATCTGTTCTCACTGCTTAGCGCTGGGTTGTACTGTATGAACACAGCACAGGTGATGAAGCCACAGAAATCCCAGCCACTTGAAATGAGACATAGGCTCCTGAGTTACTCATGCAATTTGAACAATATTACTGCAACTCAGTTCTCTCAGCTTTGAGAGAGCAGCAAATACTGAGCGTGTCGTAGGATTGTGCAACATGAATGTCTTCTTGTGCCTTGCAATAAGCTTGCAGGCATTTTTTTTAACAGAATCTCTGTGTTTTGCTTATTGGGGGCTGTTGTTAAGTGGGCCCCGAGTCCCGGTGTTGTAAAACAATTTCTTCCCTATTTCTCTCAGCAAGTGTTGTACACGGAGACGTTTACAGAACTGATACTTGCAGCCCTGCTTTCTCAGGAGTACAGCCCTTTTCCCTGAATATTTGGCGTTCTGAATGACTTTCCTTTGGCAGCCTGCCAGAGCTCAAGTTTGGAAACATCACTAGCATTTTTTCTTCTGTAATGAACTTCTAATTATTGTACTTCATTTCTTTATTTAGTTAATGATCCTGCCTGACTGCCTCTGTGCTCAGAGAAGCATACGTTACTATTTTTAGTAATGTTGAAGATAAATTAGAGAAGCTCTTAGTTTGAATTGTTGTTTTGGTTTGGTTTTTTCTGTCATTGTCTAGATAAATTTTAGCATACATTCTGAAAAAAAATGCGCATCTGTGCCCAGGTTAAAAATGTGTATTTCTGTGTATATTTGCATTAAGAAAATAAGATTAATTATGCTACACTTTTTTTATTTTAAAGTAATATTAAAGATTCCTCTTGTAGTAGGGTAGTTTAAATAACCTTTTTCAATTTCTTGTTTTCTATTTTCACTGTTTGTCCTTCTTTCTTATGTGATGCCAAGAAAGCACCCAATGCTAGTAAACATCCTGCCTGATTAAACCTCTTTAGCCCAGCCAGCAAGAGTACTGCAGCACTGGAAAATTCTACTGTGGTTGACATGGTTTGTGTAATTCATACATTCACACTCCGCAAAATAGGTTGAGTTGCTTTATGAGCTTTCAACACTAATATGCCTATCAGTAACTTTTCTTAGAAGGAAATAATCCCATTGGCAGAAACTCAAAGGAAAAAAACAGAGAGGGCTGTGAGTAATAAGCTGAAAACAGAGCGGCATTCAAGTGTGATTGAAAATACAAGGTCACATTGCTGGGTTCAATGGACTACTCCCACCTCAAGTGTGTGATTGAAAAATGTTTCTATGAGTGTTCTTTTGACACACAGGTGCATACACCTTGACCTCTTGTGTGGTAAGGCCTTCCTATGGATGTGTGCTACCGTCTGCTAGACTGAACCTTCTGTCTGCTATATAGCCTCTGTCAGGAAGGAGATGGTTCATCCAGAGAAGGAAGTTAATAATGCAACAATATTGCCTTCTAGGTCGTTTTACCTTCCCTGGCGTGTCTGAGGCTAGCAGTGTATGAAGAAGGAGGGAAATTTATTGGTCATCGGATATTACCGGTTTCAGCAATTAGACCAGGTAAACTTTTGCCTCCACTGAGATGGACATTTTGTGGTGAAAAGCAGGAGCAAGACAGAATCCCTGTGCTGTAAATTAGCAGCCACTATGCAGCTTTATAGCAACTGGGGATTTGAATATCTGTCTCAACTCTGAAAAGGAAAATACCATATTTTATCAGGAATTTAAATTTATAATGATCCAGGAAAACCAATAGAATGAAGCATCAGAGGCATAGTTGGCACTTAATGGTCTCCAGCAGATCAACTGAATGTTCACAGTTCTATGCTAAAAGGTGCAATTGTACACTTTTAAGAGGAAAGAGGGCAGCAAGAGCCAGTTTTAGTGTCATCTTTGTGACAATGGGAGATTGCTGGGAATAAAAGCAAAATATGCTCCTCAAATGTAATTTTTACATGCATGCAAGGACTGACTTATAACCAAGATGTTGCATCTCTACAAAACAATTATATCAACCCAAAATTACTTTAATCTTTATTGCTAAAAAAATAAAAAAAAATAAAAAATCACTACTGTTATTTTCCAAGTCATACAATTA
>WUAM01000423.1:3917185-3954126 GCA_024336885.1 Actenoides hombroni | reverse complement strand
CTGAAAATTGTCCTGCGTGACAGCTCAGCCCTAACTTTCCAGGCCAGAGACTTGTAAGAGATCATGTTTCAGAAATATGTGTCAACGTTGGCATTCAGAGCAAGAGGAGCATCCAACTTAAATGCCAGCTTTGCCAAGGAGGGTAGGAAACTAAATTAGGGCAAGCATATGGGCCATAAACATCCTCCCAGATTCACTCACAGTGAAAAAGGAAGAATATCTGAGTCTGCCTGTACCTGATCTAGCCAGTCCCAGCAGCAGCACAAAACTCCAAAGTCCCTGTATCTAACAGTCATTGTCCATATTATTGCTGGAGACCTGATCTCCGATAATGTATAAATCAGTCTTCTTGTGGCTGGTGATGTCAGGGCTCTTTTAAGAAGAGTTCCAAGGATTTTGGCTTAGCTGGTGGGTCTTACTGCAAGCACAAACAGGCTGACCGTGGGAGGTGTCTGCTGGGCATGTCACTGCTCCAGGATTTCCTCACCAGTTGTCACTTCTGTTTCCCTTCTCCTTCCTTTCTCCCTACCTTGCTCTTGGCCGTGCATCCCTGTTCATTCTGTTGTGCCAGCTCTGCCAATCTCCTAACCTTTTTTTGTGAGACAACTCAGTTTATCAATCCAGCAGAAAATTCTCCACTGTCTCCTGCTGGCTTCATGAATACAGTTGCTTCATGGAGAATATGCTGAGCTCCAAAGGAAGATAGGTGATCAGATAGGGGAAAGGGAGATGTGAAGCATTTCCCTCTTCTGGTGGAAGTGAGCTCTTACCATTGCTGATCCTCTTTCATGGCGCTCACCCTTCATGCAGCAGAGGCCATTCACCAGAACACCAAATCATGTACCTGCTTTTAAGCTTGTGCCTTTTAGGACAAAGGCCACCGTGTTAAGTCATAAAAGGACTTTTGAGAGCTTTTACCTGCGTGAGTATCTTCTGTCCTTTTGACTCCAGTAATCATTAGTTCCCAACATGTGATGGAGAACAGCATGTTGATTTTAGCTTGTGTACATGCTGAAAATTTGCTGGAGGAGCTTAAGAGAACTAAGAAACCTTTGTAATATGTAATTTCTCTCTTTTCTGATACATTATTGAAAACTATGTCATACTGTCACATTAATCCACAGAATTAACATTATTCCCAAAGCAAGGATTTAACTGTTACTTGGAGAGGGAGTTGTTCACATCAGCCAAGTGAGGATCCTCCCAGATAAGTGCATCCTGCTTGTCACTTGTATCTTGACACTACCCATAAGTGCAGCTCCATAATCATGCCTTAAAAGAACAACTTCAGCTACTGTAACATTCTAAGAGTTTGTTGGGTCTGAAGTCCTTTTCTCCCAGTTCAACCTGTGCACTTCTATCACTGTCTTTAAACTGGCATTAATACATCTGACCTTATGGTGAGGCATTTTGAGCAGTTAAATTGAAGGAAGATTCTTTGCAGATTCTGAAGGTTGTTTTTTCTGGAGTTCAGCCTATCTACAAAGTCAGAAAAGTGTCAGTGAAGAAGAGAAAGAGCAGGAGATTGTGGTAGGTGGTTGGGAGAAAGAGTTTGGGACTGCTCCATCTGGGGTGCCTCAACATCAACTTGGCAAAGCTGCACTGTAATGTGTGCCCTTAAAAGACAGCCAGCTTTCAAAACAGTCTGAAAATACTCTGTTTTCAGATATATTTCTGAGGTTGGGCACATGGTAGGGTTCATACGCAAACACTTTGTAAATATAGTGCCACATTGTCTATTTTTTAAATTAGATGCTGTGTTATGGATGGCCCATTACAGCTCAGTTTTACTTGTCTGTTCAGATTCCTGAGTACAACAAGGGTCACTTTGGAAAATTAAGTAGGAGCTACAAAACAAAACGGAACAAAAATCCAGCCAAAGGCAATAAAATAGAACACATCAAAATTATATAAACAACATTTTTTAGCATTATTCAGAGATGTAAAAGTAAAGGGAAAATACTATTTTAAACTGCAGAGTCATGTGCCTTTCTAACAGTGCCTTGTCTGTATACTTATCTCTGAAACCTTTATGGTAAATCTTACCCTACCAGAAGTCCCTGGGATTGCTTGCTCAGTTGGAGCCACACTATAAATAACAAATGATAGCACAGTTACTTTGGAAATGCCGGTGGAAGAGTTTATTCTCTGAACCAGTTGTTTCTTTTTTTTGCAGGCTATCACTACATCTGTTTGAGGAATGAGAGGAACCAACCTTTGACACTGCCAGCTCTCTTTGTGTACATAGAGGTCAAAGACTATGTACCTGATACTTATGCAGGTAATTCTGTGACATTTTTCTACTGGGAAATGTAAAGGTTAATTGAAACACAAAATGAAATGTGTGTAGGTGACTTGCCATATTGGGATAACAGTCCTAGGAACAAACCTCTGCATCTGATGGATCGTTATAACCTCATCACTTGTACAAGATGGATTCAGCTCTAAACAAGGATAAGCTTAAAGGCCGTACTGTGCATGTTCGGTGAAAAACAGTAATTTCTATAGCTATTTTGAAAGAACATTCTCTCTGTGCCACGTGTGGTGATGCTGTAAGCTTTGAAAATTCATCATAAAATGCTGTGCAGAAAATGCATCTCCACAAGACCCAAGCACAGACTGAGAGGGTTTGTGTTAGAGTATTTGTGCATGATGGTGTACTCCCCTCCACTGTTGTTTCTATGACCTAGAGTACCAATCAGCAGCAGGTATGTATGAAAAATACTGTCTCTTTTTTAAAATGTGAGGAGCACTGGAACCATAAAATAAGGGGTTAGAAACTGAAGTATTTGCATTATTTCTAGATGTGATCGAGGCCTTATCCAATCCAATCAGATACGTAAACTTGATGGAGCAGAGAGCTAAGCAACTGGCCGCACTGACTCTGGAAGATGAAGAAGAGGTAAAGAAGGAGGTAAGGAAGATTTCAGAGTTTCTGCAAATTATGTTGCAGCATTTAAAAGCACCTACTTTGCTTAGAAAGACAAATATTGAAGGTCCCTGGGAACCTTGTTACCTGTTGGTAAATTGAATTCACCTGTAAACACCTCACCTGGGAGGAGACTAGGGAACATTACATCTGAGAAGCATGGCATTGTCAGTGTGGTTTCACTGAAGGCAGTATGTTTGGAAGGCAGTATGCTTGGTGTGGAGGAAGTTGCCATCCAGAGGTAGGTAGACAGCAAAAGCTGAATAAAAAACCACATTATGTGTATGGTGATTTTCAGCTTTGTTATGTAGTAAATTAAATATTTGTAAGTCATTACATATTGCTTTCCAGTGTGATGCTGAAGTTCCCCTTGCAAAAAAGACATCTCAGTGTCAGAAGATTTTCCTGAAAATAGTACACATTCTCCAGAATGTCAGACTGTTTCTGAAGAGGTTATTCAGTTCAGAAACATTCATGTGTCTCAGATTATAATGTCTCTATACATTCTTCCTGAGTAAATGTGCCCTAAAGAGCCCCACTATAATCATACAATAAGTTAGATAGGAAAGGGCCTCTGAAGGTCAACTGATCCATGTCTTTATAGATCTTAGAAAGAAAGATGAAGAGGGAGGAGACCATAGAGTAAATAAATATTCAGGTCTGTTCTACTTTAGTTAAAAGATATGAGATACATTTTCAGTTGTTAGGGATAGATATAGATATATATATAGACATATATATATATCTTCTGGGTTGCCTATGGGCTAACCTGTAAACCCTGTTTTGCTGTATAATTGGAGGTGTTGTGCATCTGAATGCATAGATATTATTCAGAGCTTAATTGAGAGTGCTGACAGTTCAGCTTTGGTTTCTGATAAACTCTATGCACACCCAGACATGCAGTCTCTCTGTTCTAGACATTGTCATTGGGACGTCTTCTAGCAGTGTTTGAAAATATCAGCCCTGCCTTTTAAAGATTGCTTGTGTCAGATGTTAGACAGATCATGTGAATCAAAAGGCACTTGGTACAGGTCTCTAGTGAAGATGGAGAAATGCTTTATAATCCTAAACTGCCCTCAGCTCTGATGTCTGTCTTCTTCAATTCTCAGATGTGCAGAACCTCGTTGAACTAGATTTTGTAACCAAGAATACATTCCCAAAGCAGAACAGATGAGTGAAAGTCATTACAATTCAGTGGCCAACAATTTACTCTTTGTGCAGTGTCACAAGTTCGGTTGAATGAGGACACTGTGAAATACTCTATAGTATCTTACACATTTATCTAGGACGCTCTACACATGAGATTCTATTTTAATAGCAAAGAGTTTTTATAACATAATCCTTTAAATACCTTAGAGGTCATTTTTACTTTTGAAAAAGTACATTTTTTTTCCTGGCCTGTACAGGCTTCTTTGTTAGTTAGAAAAATTCTCTCACAGAATATCCTCTAAAGCAAATGGGAAAAAGGAATGATGAATTGTAGTGCTAAGGTACTGTTACTATATGTCCAGAAGCTTGAAATTTCATTGGATAAAGGAGCTTGTTTTGGAGTAACAGAGAAATACTTTTAAAAAGAAAATTGTAATGATTGTAGAAGTGTGGTGCATTTGTTAAAAATCTATAGCCATTCAGTTATATGCAGTAGCAAGGGACAGGTACGAAAGTGCTGCTTCAGGTGGCACTCTAAACAACACCAGTTACCTTCTGTTTATAAACCCCTATTCTGGGTAAGTTATTTGGCAGCTGAGCTGTACTTGGAAATCTTGCATTGCCTGATCATGTTAAGTGATGATAGCTTTTTCTTCACCAGTCAGTCGGGCTGACTGGTTTGTTCACTTATACTGGCCCACAAGAATCACATCTGTTAGTAATTGCAAGTACGTTCACTGGCAATGTAGCTTAGTAAACCTGATTATGTTTGCCAGAAAAGTACACATAAGTGCACCTGGATTCAGTTTTCCTATGCACAGTTTCAAATTTACACACTATAAATGTTTGTGTGTAAAGCTCTGCTGTCTCTTAGCACAGACACCACCTCCCTACAGACTCCACCTCCCTACACCTCTTTCACTCCTCTCACACACGTTTATTTATCTGAGCTGGGTTCTTGCAGCTCTCACAGGAAAACTGAGAGGTTTTTCTTTGCTACCTAGAAATTTAAACTGCATCTCTGTAAGAAGTTTCCCAGTCTTCATGCAAAACAGTAGTCAAGTAAGTTAATAGTGAATTGTTTTGAACAAATAAACTAACTTTTCTGTGGGCTTCAAATTACACTGCCTGCTAATTACTAGTGTAATAACATAAACAAAGAACACTGAAGAGCTGACAAATTTACAGCATTTTTTCTGTATTTATTTGCCATGTTCCCATCATGAGTTTAACATGAATTCCTATCTTCAGCTTTCTGGTCAGTTCTTCCTTTCCAGCCTGGCCTTAGAACAACTGTTTTTGCAAAATGGAAGCATTGTAATACCTGCAGTGTGGGTTCTGCACCTTTAACTGTGCTTATCTGAATACATTGTAAATCTTTATGAGCGTACAGGTAGTTGCCTTCTCTTCCTCTGCCTGGTGTTCTTTACAGACTGTAGGAATAAGCCATAGAAATACGTGGAGAGCTCCTTGGGATGAACTAAACCCAGTCTAAAGTAGATTGATGTAACTAGTTTGTACGTTTTCATCCTCCCCAGTTAGGGGAGCAGAAGTCTGTAGGGGTCCAGGAAAAGCTAGCCAGAGTTAAATGCATTTTGGCTGTGCCTACTGGTGTACTGGCCCTGGGGCTGCATGGTCATTCCTGCTGCAGAGTCAGGGAGTCAGGAGGCCTTGCTGACTGGTTGATGTGTCTGACATGGAAGCAGCAGACCATCTCACCTGCTGGTTTTACCTACAAAATAATGAAAACTATTGTTTTACATGCCTGGATATAAATGAAATTAATCCAGTTGGCTTCTGTGGTTAAATAAAAGGGGTTTGATAGGGAAAGTAAACAAAAACATCTCTAGGAGGCCAGACGCACTCAGCATGTCTGATACCACTATTTAAAATGCAAATTCAGGCATAATTTTGCAAGTCATAATGATCACACCAAGTTACAGTAGTGGAAATAAAGTTGATCTGACACTTCTTATAGGGAGACGTTGTTTACACTTGCTTACACTTTTCCAAGGAGGATAGAGGCAAAGTTATATAAGAACTGCCCACCAACTGTGACAGTGCAGCACAGAGATCTCCCAACCCTGAGACATTGCAGCTCTTTTTCTCTGTAGAATTAAAAATAGACCATGTAAATATGTACCTGTAGGAGTATGTATCTCTCTACTTAGCAGATACATTGTCTTGCAAAAGACATGGCAACATATGGAATATAAACAATTTTCTGTGAGTATCAAAACTATAAATTAGAAGGATGGATTACATCATGTTTTAAGAAGAGCCTAAAATACTCTCCACTAAGGAAAAATGATGTTTACTCTAGCATTCTGTGTGATGAATTATGAGAGGAGAAAGTGCTTTTTAATGAGATTAGATTGCTTGATGTAGTGAAAATTACTCTTTATTCACTTCCTGGTCCTGTCTCACATTTCTGCTTTAGTTTCTGAACACAGATGTTTTCTGGCCAAAACCGACAGGCTGTATTAATAGCTTCTCAACAATCTGTGATGCAGCACTTAGCACCACATACAAACCTAGTCGTCAAAAAGAAAAGATAATACCCATTTGCCTGTGCAGTGACTTTTGGGGCACAAACTTGCCAGAAGTTAGGAATTCTAGCTTTATTTGTATTAAATTTTGATGAACTATATAGCAAACATTGTTTTTATTAAACTAATGAATTGCATCCTGTGAGGAATACATTTTCAGGAGAATTGAGGGGATAGCCATGTCTGTGTGTTTGTCACAGCTGCAGCTTTTGCCAGTCACATTGTTTTGCTGTCATAAATGTTGGCTAGATCATGTTTTTCCTTATTTTATTGCAGTCTTTCCTCCTTGATACGAATGAAATTGTTGGCATTGGTTTTCAATTGCCTCATGTTTCTGACTACAGTACCTTTCTCCTATAATTTTGATAGAAATAGGCTGTTGAGAAAGAAACCCTTTTGCAATGTACAATGTTTTATCAGGGCCAAGATGAAGAAAATCATCTGCAGAAAACAGTTAGATCAAAATGTATTTTGCCTCTACTGATGCAGTGCAGGCTGATATTTTGCAAACGTGGAGTAATCAAGGGGAAAAAACTAACAACTATGGTATCCTGCCTCTGCATGTAATGTGATTACCATCAAAGAGTGAAATGGAAGCAGCTGAAGGAACAAATCCAAAACTACCCTGAGACACCATGGCAACTGGCCTCTTGCAGGGACAGCAGGAAGCAGGGCTTGGCCATTTCAAAATAAAAATTACTTTGAATGACCTTCTGTTTGCGGAGTGCTTGCTTAAAACCTGATGGTCACAAGGAAAATTGTAAGATACTCAATGCATAGCACAACGTGCCCTGCCAGCCTGAGCCTTTAGGAAACCAGAGAGAAAGAAAAGATTGTGGAAAATGCTTAAATATTTGGATACCACAGATGTATTTATGCAGCAGGATGGAGGTACTGTTTACATATTATCCTTGGAGTGTAATTACAAGAAGGTAAGATCTTAGGAATCAGAAGTATGTCTCTGTTCTGTGAGAACAATGAATAATTATAGTGCTGTGTTTATGAAATTTAAAAGTAATTTTGTGTACATGTTTTGTTCACAGTAGGGGTTTGAGTAGCATTTTCATGACAGCTTCTGCATTATTTCTCAAAATGTTTTATGGCAGAGAACAATGCTTTTCAATAACGTACTGATTTCACATCTGGTGCAGCTAATATATACTGTACTGGAAAATGTCCCTGATGAGTTCTGTCCACTTAAAATAAAAATACTTTTTCAGAATAATACATGCTCTATTTCTTCTTGAAATTTACCCAGCAAAATGAACAACTTGGATTACCACGTCTCTTAAGGATATCTTTTTTTTTATGTTTGTTTTCTTTTCTTTTAGAGTGATTTATATGTAACATTTACAGATCTTTTAAATTTTAAAAAAGAGGCTAAACTAGACCTGCAAATAAATAATTTAAAATCTGTTAGCTGGGAAGAGTAATATAAATTATGATGTGTTTTCAGATTGACCATGGAGATGTACCATCCGAAGCTAACAGTGAACCTAGGCCAACACCAGCAGAAAATGGAGTAAATTACACTGCCTCTCTTACACCGAAACCAGCAACTCAGGTTGTCCACAGCCAACCAGCACCAGGTAAGACAAAAACAAACAAACCAAAACCACAAAACAGAAAATCCCATCTTTTCAAAATAAATCTGGATAAATTTTTTCATGTGCTTTGCATTTTAAGAAAAAAAAGGAGGTTTTGAATTTATTTCTTTAGTTTGTTTTTATAAAATAGGTAGAAATTTTCTCACTGTTTTTGTATGTCTTCTTCAAATACCTTTTATTTAAGAGCTGCTTTTGCTGTGGAACTGAACTTCATTGAAAGCAAGATGATTTGCTGTTTTCGTTGTTGTTGTTGCAAGTGCAGGAATCTCTTTAAATTGTTTTTACAAATATGCCTAATTTATGCATGTAGTGACATCTTACTCCACACATAAAATAGTCTTAGATACTTCTGTATTTTGTATTGACATATGCTTGTTAAACCAGTGTTTATAATTTTATGACTGCAGACTTCGTAGGCTTGATCTAACTGACTTCCAAGGAGCTAAATTCATCTTGTGTGCAGGAATTTTGAGCTGACAGCATATTTTAGGGCAGTTGTACTAACCAGCAGCCTAATGCTACTCAAATGTCTCATATGAGTGATGTCGGTGAGTTCAGTAACATCCTCCTCATAAGTTAAACAGAAAAGCTCAGGTGGGTTTTTGGAAGGTTACTATTTTATGTTGGTTCACAGGATTGGTGGTGTTTTCCATGTCTCTTCTGCTCAGGAGATGTGTTTTCTCAAACGATTAATAAATGCTGATGTCAATGTATGTCGTGTGTCACCTGCTATGTTTTAATAAGCAATCAAGCAGCATGATAATGGCTGTTGTTTTAAAAGAATTAGAATTAGTCGTCTCTTATACCTCTAGGTTCGGTGAAAGCACCTGCAAAGACAGAAGATCTTATTCAGAGTGTCCTCACAGGTAATAACTATAAACTTTACACTGTCTGAATGATACAGTTTTTTCTCAAGAGAAACATACTTTTTATGAAATTGGCCATCTGCTTAGACATTTCTTTGAGTGATTAGGACTCCAGTAACTCATAGAAAATATACATACCATGTTTTCTTCCTCAGCTTTGAAGTTATTAAACATTTGAGTATGCTTCATGAGGTTGATACTGGGTGCCAACAAGGAATTCTTTTAAAATATCCCATTGTTGTAGTTTCACGAGCACAGTGTTACCACCTAATGCAGAAAAAAGACCAGCATTATTATGAGAAAAGAAGATAAATTGGCTCTGAATATTGTGAATAGTAGTGAAATCATTTTATCTTCATGAACCTTGCAGTGTTCCCATTGCCCCTACAAAACTGAAATTACCATTACATTAAGCAAGCTGGCTTGTCAGTTAGATGGTGCCCTACTGTTCAACTGGGAGTCACATCCTCCAGTGCGGGGTTAGTTTAGGTTGTCGGAGTGACGGCACTGGAACACAGTTCTCAGCATTGAGCTAGGGATCCTCTGCTAGACCGACAGCCAGATGGCCATGACTCCTCTGATGCAGGGTCTCCATTGAGGGAGAAATGAAGTGTCTCCTAACATGGTGTGATGATACTGGGCCAGAGGCCTCCAGCCAGCGTGCAGGTCAAGGCAGGAGAGCAGGCAGTTGAAGTGCTGTTTGTGAAGGGGATTTAGACATCAAAATGTTACGTAGCCCATCCAGTGAGAAGGGGAGTTGAAGAGTTGGTACAGTCAACACATATAGCTATATGTAAGATCTTTGGTTTTTTATATGATGGGCTGATGTGAATCTTTTGCATCTGAAAGGGGTTGAGGAAAGAAAACACTTGGTGTTTATTTTGCTGCACATCTTGGCGCTCTATATTTTCATCTCACTTGTTACTGTTATGTCAATTAAATTTGCCACAGTGTTTTCAATCTGGTTAGCTTATTTCCAGAGAAGTCTACTCAGCTTAAACTAACACATTTCACTTACCTGTAGTAAACAACCACGCTTTGTTTCATTCCTGCTAGTGGTAACTCCTGGGTTCATGCATTATTTGAAAATTGAAGTGGCTTTTGTTATTATCATTGTAGAAGTGGAAGCACAGACTATCGAGGAGCTAAAACAACAGAAGTCTTTTGTTAAGCTTCAGAAGAAGCACTACAAGGAAATGAAGGACCTTGTAAAGAGGCACCACAAGAAAACTACTGACCTTATCAAAGAGCACACTGCAAAGTACAATGAAATCCAGAATGACTACTTGCGACGAAGAGCAGTTTTAGAAAAAACAGCAAAAAGAGACAGTAAGAAAAGGTATATTGAACATAGCTTTCCTGTTCTTGGTTTTGGAGTTCTTTGCTCAAGTCTTTTGTATTAGACAGTTAATACAGATGTGACATTAAAGCACAGAAAAAAAATCAAAAGCAGCAAGATCCCTAGGTACAATGAAGTCAGGGCTTTTAATATGGAAAGCATCAGGAAAAGCCCTCTTCGTGGTGTGCTGCTTCTCTGATGGAAGCCAGTTACATTGTTCACCATGTTATACCTCTTTCCCTGTAAATAAGGGTGTGCAGTATTTATCTTGGGACTTTCCCTAAAACACTAGTATGAGTTGATGACTTAGCTGTACTGGCAACAACAGCCAGTGGTTAGGTAGTGAGCTTAATCACAGACTACGAGAGGGGGCATCCCCTACCTGCTGGAACAGTTCAGAGACCAGACTGCATCCTGAAAGAATTCAAACCTCTCTGGATAAAGTGTTTTACTTTCTTACTCAGGTCAACTGCAACACATTTTATTGGAGCACCCCATCTCCCATGCCAATCTCCTTTAGGAGGAGGAGTATCAATTCCATGGAAACCTCTGCTCCACACTTAATAATATAACTTCACAGTGTAGCTCCTTTTTCAAGTAAGGAGAAGTTTTGCAGCCAGTACACATGGTCATTCTGCCTATATTAAGCAGTTGGTTTAGTCTGGGCCACCACAGTGTGCTGTCTGGTGACTTGGTGACCCAAGTGTCAGAACAGGAGTGAAATTTAGTCCTCTTTTATGCTGTTTGTGGGTAAAACAGATATTCTGAATTTGGGAATAAAGAGTCTCCAAGTTAGAGCCCTGGAAAACAACTCATGCTAGAGCAGAAGGCATAAGATATATAATTAGGTGAAAGAAACACCTAAAAGTTATTAACATCTGACTTCTGTTTAAATTATGCTTGATCCAGATCATTTAGGGGTCTCTTAGTGATTGCGTGGCTTTGCCTTGGCATCCACACCCCTTCTGTGCTATGTCTCTAAGTCATGCATTGCCCTATCGCTTTGTGTGTGCTGGTAGAGTTTTTATATCAATTGTTTAGGTATGGAGAGTTGTATTTATCATTATCACTTTGAAATGCAAAGACTGCTAAGACTTACTGATCTTTCCACAGTTACTGTCTTGTTCATATGGTAAGGAATTATATGTTAATAAAGATCAATTCCTAACTCCTGGCAAAACATATACACACATATGGTACAATCTGTGTCTGGTACTCTTGCAATCGAGTTTTTATTTTTCCCATTAGTGCAGCATTCTCCTTTTAAGATAATTTCATTTTAAAGTAATTAGAGAAGCACAAAAGTCCTTTAACTTTTACCTAAAATTGATATAGCTACAGTTCTTAAATATGAAGACATTGAATGAACATTAAACAAATTACTTGGTACTTTTTGGTAGGAGACCATCAGAGAAAAAAGCCGCAAGCATGCTCTGGCTGCCAACCTTGTTGATAGTACCTCTAAATGTAAGTGACTGGGATTCAGGCCATAACTTGTCCTTAGAAGGGGCTTATTCATTTATGCTTGCCTGATGACAGAATGTCATTGGGCTTAATAAGAGCTTAACACTCATAATTTATCTATGTTCAGCTGGCCTTAACTGTTGCCAGTTTTCAGGCTTCCGGGCTCTATGCTTGAGTTTAACAAACTCTCTTAATTACTAGTTGTCAGCTGCACACACAGTGATATTTTATCTGCTGTATTTTTCCATCATCGGCATGCATGACAGATAGTGGCAGACAAAACAACATCGTGTTTCTTTCTTTGCTCTAGCATATTCTATTAAAATTTAAGCAGAAAATCAAACTGAATAAATAAAATGACTCATTTATCTTTGAGTAAAAAGGATTTTGTTTCGTTATGTTGTTTGTTTTTTATTTTTATTTTGTTATGATCTGACCATAAATCATTCATGGTTTCTGGCAATAAAACCCTCCAGTCTATTACGTGAAACTGTCACAGTGATTTCAAAGATGTGAAGTTTTATGTGCAGATACAGAGAAATCTGAAGGTTAAAAAATCTGAAGTTGAATTTTAACAAGGCAATATTTTTAGGCCTTTTCAATTTGTAAGTACATATTATCTCAATCAGCAGACTTCTAATGGAATACTGCATCCCAACAAAAAAAAAAGCTGATTTTTATCATTTGAAATTGTTACTGAAGCTATTTCCATGAAACTGCAAAGTATAAATCATTACTTCATCAGGAGTCCATGTATCAGATTGACATAAAAATGTGCTGTATCTGGACAAAAGCAATCCATTTTTCATGCCCTTGTCTATAATTGGGCCAAGATTCAGTAAATCTGTTGTGTATGGGAAATTTGAAGTATTTATTTATATACATGAACAAGAGTTTTGCTGCTGTTGTTCTGCAGTTTCTTTGTAGATCACGTGCCTCAAAACATAGCCTTAGCATTTTAGCCAGTGTTTAGAAATACGCCTCATTTCATTTTCCCCAAAATACACAAGAAATTTCAGCTTTAAAATGTATAGTGTAATGGCAAAATATGATGACTTCTGTCTCTGTATTAAATTATCCTCACCTATCACACTGACACCACTTAACCTCTTAGCAGAATATTCAAACACAATAGAAATACAAGAAACAGAAAGAGGCTACCTTGGGGTCCATATCCTCAGACCGATGAAAGCACCTTCGCATTATTTCAGTTGAAGTAACTCTACATTGACAGCAGCTGCAAACTTTACCTGGGAAAGAGAAGAGAGACAGCCAGTGTAGCAAATTCTCTGCATTGTAATCTCTCTCTGCAGATTTCTGAGTAGCAAACTCGTTTTTCTCAGTGTCGGCCCTCTCTGTTCAAGGTTTTGCTGTTTTGTCCATCTCAGACACCGTTCTGAGGTTTCCCAGGCAACTGATTTAACACCCGAGTACAGCAGTAAACAGAGCAGCAGAGCAGGGACACAGCATATTTTTTTTATTTATTTATTTGGGGTTTTTTTCTTGGGTTTAGTTTAGTGCTGGCGTAAGAATGATACTGCTTTTGCTGCTTATTTTTTTCCTTGAGCAGTTTAGTGTCATCATGTCTGCTTTCACAATTACATCTATCTTTCCTTCTGTCTTCAGAAAGAAATAAAAAACCCACCTAACTGTTCCTTAATGTCGCATTTTAGCTTCCTCCTATTTTACTCCTGTGTGCTGCCTCTCTGAGCTTTACTCCCCACTGGGGTGTTAACTTTCCTCCTGAAGTCAGCAGTCAATAGAGCACTTTCCTCTGTGTGTGCTATGCGTGGCATTTCCTGAAGGGGGGGAGAAAATACCAAATAAAGGGATGTTCTTACCATTTTAAGCATTTTATAAATGCAGTTGTAAAGTTATGCTGTCAAATTTATTGCATGGAAGGATGACTCGGTTTTCAAAATACTTAGAATTCACCATTTCTGCTGAGGACTGTGCTGCTTTGAAGTCCAATTTACATGTCTGGAAGTGCATAAACAAGTTCCGTGGGCATCTGTTTATGGGAAATCTTGGCAATTGCATTTATAGCTCATTTGTACTAACTCTGCTTCATGCTACCATGCTGGGTTAGTAAAATGAGGTTTAAAAGCAATAGTCATCCCATTAGTAAACTGTTAACACTTCCCCCCCCCCCCACAAAGGATTACATTATTGCACTTAGTAGAGCTAAAATAATCTTCTGACCCTATATATGGAGATGAGAGACTTCTTATGGGGCTACATGTAGCCATCTGCCTTAAAAACAAGGTTTAAATACGGGACGGAGTGTACATGCCTAGTGACTTAGACCTTGTTGAATGTGTGTGTCTTTGCAGATCAGAAACGAGCAGCCCAGACCACAGTTCTTCAACTATTGAGCAGGAACTGGCTGCGCTCGACTCTGAAATGACCCAGAAGCTAGTCGAGCTGAAGGAGAAGCAGCAACAGCAGCTGCTGAATCTCCGACAGGAGCAGTATTACAGTGAAAAGTACCAGAAACGAGAGCACATTAAGCTGGTACGTTTGTTATGTTGTCTGCTTTTCTTTAGCAAGCTCCGGGTGAGTAATTAAAGCAGCATGACATTATAAAGCGAGGCTTCCTCTTGCTTGGAGTCCATTTCAGAGCTTTATTTGCCTGTGGTCTGCTGCAACTTTGACGGCTTGTTGTGTCACTGTCGCTAACACTTCTAACAGCTTGGAAAGCTTTGGATGGAAGGCAGAAAAGCAACAGGATTATTACTACTGCTAGCACAGAGACCTTACCTCTAGTTACATAAGTCTCAGTTTACTGCAGGTTTTGGATGATGTTCCTGTTTTGTTCTGCCACTTGTTTTAAACATACAACACTCAAGGAGGCAAGATTAGCTGGAAAATAAATTGAAACACTATGAAAATAAATAAATGAAAATAGAATCCAACATTCCTCAGGGTACAGAGTTGTGCCACACAGTGTTCATGTTGCAAATGAGTGCTTTAAGGGGATGCAGGACATAATCTATATATGGTGAAGAAATATTTTGCATCCACCAGTCTAAGTCAGCTTGTGTTTTTACAGCTGGAGTTTTGCTGACAACTACAGCAGGATCATAGGCCCTCTGAGCTGAAATAGAGGAGCTTGGGCAGATGGCAGCTGATGCTGATGGATATTCTCGGACCAAAAAGAATGTTTTTAAAGGGTGTTATGGGAGTGCAAATTGTTTATCAACTCCAGACAGTCCTCTCTCTCAATTTTTTACCTATTACATGAAGTTTTGCCTCACTGCTGTTGGGTGTTTTGCCTACTCTGCCTTGTCACCCTAAAAAAGCAGGTCAGACGAGTGTTGTGTGTGGATGTCACTCAGCAAGGCCTTTTCACAAACTTGTTCCCATGGAGCAGAGCACAGAGCTGGAGTTCATTTCAAAATGAGAAATGGCATTTCTCAAAGAAAAGTTACATTTTCAGCATTGTCCACTTAGGTAGTGTCAGGAAAAAAAATCACCTTTTTAGCACAGAACTTTCAGATAGTTTTCCTTCTGAGCTGTGCAGGAGTTAATATTCGAATTAAAATCTGCCTTGCAGCTGAGAGATTCCTTCTGATGTCTTTCTTTCTGAGGAAAGCCTATTGTCTGTATCTTTCTTCTTTTATCTAAGTAATGAAAAGCTGGATTAGAACAGCTAGGCATTACATACATTGTCGGGTTCATCATCCTGAGAGGATTATTTTACAGAATCAGACTTAAACGAGCAGCTGATCAAACCAAATTGGTCCCAATTGCCACTTTTATTCATCATTCACTGAACTGGCACATGAGCCCTACCCATGTGTCCTCTCCCGTCAGCTTCACCACTGCAAGTATGCAGTTAGCAGTTTCAGCACAAATGAGATTGGACCCAGCACTGCACAGCAGATTTCAAACTGATGGCTCGGATTTGTTGAATCCGTGATTCTGCCATCGCAATGTAGGCTATGCTGGTCTGTGCTTAGCTTGCCTCGCTCTCGTGGATGAATTTTCAGTATCCACTTGTCCACCCCGAAATCCAAGCTGTTCCATGTAATAATACTCAGTGCAAGAGGAATGTTTTCAGCACTTGCTGAAAGCCTTGAATATTCAGTGACACAGGAATTCAGTTTGAGATGGCGTAAATTAGTTTTCCGACCCTTTCTGAATTCTCAGAGACATTTTAATACCTAGCAAAGCTAAGTCTGCAAAATATATTTTGGTATTACATTTGCTATTCTGAAACTGTATCACCTTTGTGTAAAGAGTAGTTCCTATCAAAGAGGGATATACAGAAGACTGGCTGAACTCCACAAGTTACAAATGCTTTTATGCTGATAATCTTTACTGCCTTTTGATCGTTGGTAATTCATCAGGGAATGGTGGAACACTTTCAGGTCTGCTACAGACTTTAGGGGAAACTTAGACGCGTGTATGATGTTTAGCTGAAAATACCTATTTTTGGTTTTTTGGGAATTTTTTTTTTTTTAGCTTATTCAGAAGTTGACAGATGTAGCAGAGGAGTGTCAGAACAGCCAGCTGAAGAAACTGAAAGAAACGTGTGAAAAGTAAGGTGCTATTCCCCTTACAATTGATTACTATTCCATGTGAGTTTTGTTTAGATACATTTTGACTGTGCCTTTATTTTATGTGTTTTAGAGAAAAGAAAGAATTGAAGAAAAAAATGGACAAGAAAAGGCAGGAGAAGATCACAGAAGCAAAGTCCAAGGATAAAAATCAAATGGAAGAGTAAGTATATCCCTAGATCCCTATCCTTACATGTTACAAGGAGACAAGATTTTTCACAACTGGAAAATCAAAGAAAGGTCTCAACCCTAAATACAAGGGAGCTTTTAGTCACTGTAATACCTCACCAGAGCAGTTGAGCCCTTCTTACTTCCGCTCATACTAATTTGATTTCCTGGGACTAATGTAATCTCCTGTTCTGTGAGCATTGAGAGTCTGGGCCAGCTGCAAAGGTGCTGATGTGTGGATGGGGACATGCCTGTGAGTGGCACAACAGAGTGATTTGCCAAGATGCTGTTAATCTGGACACTATTTCTCCATGTATAAATAGACTTAGTGGCTTCAGTTCCTGAAGGATTTGATTTCCCTTTTGCTTAGGTTTTCATTTGTGAGTTATCCTTTCTTCTTAACTCTGTTAAAGCTGCTCTCCAGAAGAACTAGCAGCAACACACTGGAAGGTTTGCTCTACTTTTGTGATAAATTCTCCTCAGATGCTGTGCTACTGATTCTTCTCCAGTGACAGCGTTATGCAGTGTGCAGTCACTTCGGGTGGCAGAGAGAGGAAAGCTGAGCTCTGAAGTTGCAGTTTCTGTGAACAGGGAGAGGAATATTAATCTCTTTTATACACCACCAGACAATGCAAACTCTAGTTGTGCAAGTTGATTATATTCATCTCAAGGGCACAGGATATAGGTTTGTTTGTCCTCCTTCATTTGTTTTGGCAAGCAGTTCAGAAAGAAAATGGAGCATTTTAATCTTGCACTGTTTGCTGGGACATGCTTGTTACCAGTCTTTCCTTCAGTAACATTTAAGGACAGTTAAAAATACAGGCGGAACAAATGAAAGAAAGATCTAGAATATCTGAATTTTACCAAGTAACAAAGACACAAGTATACTTGGTTTTCTACAGATAAAAATGTTTATACAGGTTTTGGAGCCTCTCAACATAGAATCTGTGTATTTGATTACACTGAAAGAAGGTCACGCGCACACTATGAACTCCATCAGATAGTTTAAGCATCAGTAGTATAGAATTTTAATAAACATCCTAGAAAAAAGATGACAAAATGAGAAAAATTGATTATGAAAAGAAGGGAGAAACACTTAATATAGTTAGAGCTGGTCAGAGGGCATGGAAGTCACATTAGAAAACACATTAGTTAGTCATTATGAAAATGCTATAGCACTAAGAATCAATTGCCATAGGAAATGATTTGCTGAGAGGTTAATGAGACACTAGCAAGAAAGGCTCAGAAACAGACAAGCAGAAATTCTTTTTGTTCTCCTTTTATTCTTTCCTTACTTCTCCCAAGGGCTTTCCCTTGCCAGGCATTTCAAAGAGCCCTTGGGAAGGATGAGATGAGAAATACATGGGAAACTCAGCTCTCCCCTGTCAAGTGACATGGTTTATCCTCATACTTGCAGTAGGACAAAGAGTAGTGAGACCTTCTGGTGAATCCCATTTGAGTCATCTGGGCTGGGCTGGTGTTTATTTAAAGGTTTTACACACATTTGGGAATGATTATTACATAGAGATTGTAATAATTGTTTTTACTTATTATTTCTAATTCCTACGTGCACACAGGGCTTGTCTAACTACCTATAACCATCAGATTTTAGTGCCACCTGAACAGAAATTCAGCATTCTTGACTTGGGAAATTGGGTTTTAGAGTACTGTCCTGAATCTGGTCAACTCAGGAATCCACAAATTGTTATTTTATTTGCATTTATCCCTTTGCGGGATCTCATCTTCAGCCTTTGACCAACGGTTACCTAATAACTATCTCACAGAGTCACTTGAAGTTCAAGTATTTCCTCCAAGTTCAGCTTTACATAGCAAAGCTGGTGACCGAAGTAAAGTCTGCCTTGCTCTTTGTTGTCTCTGAGCTGCCAGCAGTAGAATCTGCTTGTTGACAGAGACTATTTCTCTACTACATAACATGCCACGATGTGGCAGTGTGCATCTACTGATGACAGTGCACTCTCCTAGACTGACTTTTGGGCCTTCAGGAACACCAGTTTGAAGACGTGGCAGTACCCTATGGGAAAAGCCTGTTGTGAAAGAGCAGGGTGTTTGTTGCCGTAGGTCACAGGGAAGTCTGAGCCCTTTGCACAGTGAAGGTGCAGCCTGGTACAAAAGACACAATCAGTAGGTGGATAAAAGTTAAGCTGGCAGAGCCCGACATTCGAAACATGGCCTTTCATATTCTGCAGGGAGGTGGGTATTAAAATATATTCGCGTGATCTTATTGACTACAGTAACTTGTTGATTGCTTCTCCCCAGAGAGAAGACTGAAATGATTCGATCCTATATCCAGGAGGTGGTACAGTACATCAAACGGGTATGTCAGGCCAGGGGTTTATTTTCTGGTTCGGGGGGTAAAATGTCAACTTTCATATTTTAGGTCCTGTTAAACTGCAGATTCTAAGCTTTGGTATAAATATTCTGCAAGTGCCAGTTTTTAACAGGTGTGATTTTGATTTCACACGCCAGTTAAATGAAAACTGGAGTTTCAAACGTATCTTCATTAATTGTTAGTGATTGAGGGGTGGTGCTGAGAGGGGCAGATTTAATACAGTTATCCTGTGTTTATTCGTGGAAAATGTACCAACTTTTAAAATTGGTTTGCTGCCTCATGAATGCAAAGATTGCATGAGGAACTCTAAAAGTCAATGAGCATTTAATTGCAGAGTGTATTTTAAACTTAGTTACATTTGTACAATTGCTGAAATGCAAGAGACATTCAATGAGCTTGGTAAATACACGTCAAAGAATTTCATTCCAGGTGTTTGCTTTTCTGCAGCTCTAGGTGGCTTGCACTGAGCTGAAAGTGTGCACCGCAGTGTTTTGATACATGAGATCACTATGAAACATATGCTGCTATTGAATTTTCTCTCTGTTTCAGTGCAGAGATAGTTCAGTTCAAAAGTTGGCCCACTTTTGCTCACAGAGGCCTCAATTCAGGAAGCAACATAAAGATTTAGCAAATTAAGTATGCTCAATTCCTGTTGGAGTCAGACACGTGTACAAGTGCTTTACTAAATGAGGCCCAAAATATATCAACGCGTTCGTTTAGGACTCCAGGATGTAAATCCTCTTCTGGAAACAGGGTCCATCTCTCACAGCTTGTACAATAAAAGCTAAAGCAAAATAATGTGATTTTTAAAAATGCATTATGCTTTCTATAGCATTAGAATTCTACAGTGAGTCCTTTAGACATTTCTCTATTCTAAATCCCACGTGTGAAATCTGAAATAGATCATCCATACAGAACTGTTAAAGCAGCTGTGCTCAGAGACATGTGACAATGGCGTGTAAGTTTATATTAGAATTATTCACAGTTTTGATGATAATGTTTTAATTTTGATGGATGAACATTTTGGGAAGAGGCGGGAAAGTGAGGATGCGGAATCTCTGAAAAAAGATTCTGTCCTATTTTCTTACAGCTAGAAGATGCTCAGAGTAAAAGACAGGAGAAGCTGGTAGAAAAACACAAGGAGATTCGGCAGCAAATACTGGATGAAAAGCCTAAGGTAAAGAGTTTTTGAACATATGTTATACTGCTAAAACATGTCCTTCAGGAAAGAAGGTGTTCTTACAGCAGGTAGGCTGGTATTGAAGATTAGAAATTGCAACATAGCCACTGTCTCTAATATTCAGGGTGAAAAAAAAGTCAAGTAGCAGCCTAGTAAGGAGCACCACTTGAAGTCCAGATGTCATATAATGAAGTTTATTTCTTAGTACTCATATTGTTAAAAAGCTTTCAGTGTAAATGGTGCTTGTGACCAGTAGAGTGTGCCCTTCACTCCATTGTGCTTTAGCAGTATGAAAACAAAACACAGTTTACATGGAAAAGAAAAAGAGATATCTTTTTAGCATGCTTGCCGCAGATCCTTGTGATAATTGATGAGGATGTATTTTTGTTGAAAACAATGTGCGTTTTCATGACAGTAGTGCTTAATGTTCTACACTGCTTGCTGGATTTCCTCTATTTGATTTTGTGCACTGCATCTGTGTGTAATATTCTGAAACACAGTTTTTGATCCTGAAGATTGTGGACTGACTCTTACTCCTAGTGAAGCTGGTGGTAGTTTTGCCATTGACTTCAGTGAAGAAGGTTCAGAGTCCTCCACTTGTACACCGTTTTCCTGTAGAAAGACCTAGGTAACTATATAATCTGACTTCTGTATGGAGGGAGGCTTGTTTTCAGCAGAGTTCATATCTTAAGTATGATTCTTCACAGCCCATTGTATTATGTCTGCTTTCATTTTTTCTGCACTTGCTCAAATGTGTGTTCTCGGCTTCATTTTTCATTTCTTGTCTGTGTTCACAGTCCTGATGTTTCTGTGTTTGTTTTACAGCTTGAACTGTAGCATTGGGTGTGAGCTAATCAGTGTTGTCATGTCGTTTCTGTGAAATAGCCAGAGAATAAATTAGGCTAAGGTCTGAATAGGTAGAAGTTTACAATAGTTTGGAAAAAAAATAATGTCTGCACTTCTGATTTTCTACTCATACTCATGTTTATAAATAAGCTGGAATTTTTCAATGTCATAGGCATCTGGGTGTGAAGACTATACATAATACCATGGTTTATATTTGGTGCTGTAGGATCATGACTTTCTCAGGCATCTGAACTAAAAAGACTGGAATTTAAATGCTGGAATTTTAAATTTCAAATAATAATCTGCTAGTATTCTGGCTTTTCACAAGTACTTGGACACTTAATTACTTCTCTGTGTTTCTGTCCTTTTTTTTTTGCTTTCTTTTTTTTTTTTTTTTTAACATATTGATTTACTGAGAAGTGGCACAAAGCACAGAAAAATTGTAACGAAGGACTTGGGCTGCATTTTGAAAGGTTGTGCTGGACCGGTAGTGTTCAACTCTTCCATCAGCTGTCCACATGCCAAGCATTAGGTCATGGCACAGAACAGCTCCAGATCCCTTTCCTTCTGCATCTGGCCATCAGGGAAAGCACTGTGGTAATCAGCGCTCCTCACTCAGTGCTCTCAATTCCTTCTGAGAAAACCCTCTGTAGTCATGTGCCTCGCAGGGTCTGTCTGCAGGTTGATTCTTTTGTTTTCCTTTCCCACATACTGGAATGGGGAGACTTTGGTGAATTTATGATATGTGCCTCTCGCTGGCATGAAAGGATTTCGACAAAACATAATTACTCATTTTATAAGTCTCTTTCTACATTTTACTTCATGTTCCTATTTCGTGTTCATATTTGCTTCCTTAGTGACAGGGCATATGATATCAGATAGATCAAATGATTTCCCAGCTGAGGAGAACCAATGTATATTATGCAAACAGCAGCCTTTCTAGGGGCAGCCTTTTTAACTGGCTAGTCTCTGGTGCTTCAGTATTCAAACGCCCACTAAAATTTATGCTAGCTGCCTTAAAAGGGTTTTCTGGCAATATCAACTCGACCCCTAAACAAAGAGTTTATTATATTAAGAAGGGAAGAATTTTTAGTATTCTTACTAATAATTCCATTGGACACAGATTCACCGTCATCAATCCCTGTCATTTGGTTATTTATTACTGACACGCAGTTTGTTGTGTTATGACTTTGTGCACAGAGCTCCATCACAGTCAGGAAGGATATCCTTTCACAAAGTGTTGTTCATAGGCTGCCACACCAGTGAAGTTTGATTTGGTTTGTTTGGTTTTTTTTAAAGTATGAGTTTGCAGCTTCCTCTGTTGTGGTGCGTTTAAGTCAACACTACACTTGCCTTAAAGTGCTGACATTTTAGACAACAGCTTTTAGAAACTGCATGAAGTGGATGTTAATTAGTTCCCTGTACTGGAGGCAGAGGGCTTGCTTTTTGTTTAAAATACCACGTGTTTAGATGAGAATATTTATCTCGGGACTGATTTTCACCCTTACGCTCTGCCTCTCCCTCACTTACAGAATTTCTTTGTAATATTTGGATGTGAGACTGCTTTGCAACTTTCATTTGTGGCTATTGTATAACAAAAAGCTTTTGTTCTCATGTAAGAGTTGGAGATTTTACTTCCTGAACTTCCTACTTTTAGGCAAAAAGTTGTAAATTCTTCAGCTTCCTGTTGAAGTCAGCGTAGACATTGGCTTTAATGAGCCTCAAGTGTCACACTGTATGTAAGTGCTGAGGATATCTTTGTCACAAACCAATCTCTGATGCTCTAGGAATTAGAAATTAAGTATTACCATCAAATCTGTATGTGTGTATGGAAATAGGCCAGCCAGTCCCACAAAGATGTTTGGAAAAGGAGACTATCACCTAATTAAGAAGTCAAATACTGACTGACTCTAGGTCAAAAAAATTTCTAACTTGCCATTGTAGTGAAAGCACAGTGGAAACAAAAGTCAAAATGCTCTTCTGCCGCTATCTTTTGCCTAACAGCATCATTACCAAGCAAGGCCATATGTCTTGTCTTTTCTCTTGCTCCCCTTTTTTCTTACATTATCTACTGGCACTTTTGTTAGCAGCAGCAGCAGCAGCTTGTATTCCGCCCCCCCCCCCCCTTCTAATTCTTTGTATCCTTCTCTTAGTCATTGATAGGCATTAAGCTTGTCCTGTTCTTATCTTCCTCCCCTTGGGCATCTCTTCTGCTGCATGCCCTGGAGGCTGCTGTAGAACGACAGCTCTTTGCACCGCAGTACTGAATTCTGTACATTATAGCAGTGTGTGATTTTAGATCCTCCACTACACTGTGTCTGGCACTTGTTATCTAAGCACAGATGATGGACGTGGTCATTGCATCTCAATTTCTTTGTCCTTTACAGTTTGTGCATCAAATTAAACATAAATCAAGTGCACTTCCTTCCCCCCTCACCCTTGCCTCCCATTTTCTTGTAATTACAAAAATCAATACACGTGAGACATGACAAGGAATTAATTATTTTTCTGAGAATCGACTGAGTTACAGTAAATAGATCCAATCCTCCTCTAATTGAAATCAGTGAGACTTTTGTTATCCACACGCATGGGTCAGAGTTACACTTAAATCTCAGTGTAATAGCTGAGACTCCTGTGCTCTTGCAGTCAGGTCCTGCTCCCAGATGAGTTACTTAACTGGACTTTTTGTCTTTGGGTGGACCATATTCATACAGTCCCAGCTGTCAAGGAAGATGTACCTCCTGTGGTTCCTCATTTTGTAGCCCATGTTCATGTGTCTGCTCACACCTGCTCTCCTGTTCACAACTCCAGCTTAGCCAAGGCCTGCCAGATGGTTTGGGCTTCTGTATAGGCGTAGAAAATAGCACAGTTCAGGGTGAGGCTTTATGTATGGCAAAAGGTCCAACAGATATAGAAAGGCACCATAAGCTGTGCAAACTTTCTTGTAAGTGTTGCATCTCTGTGGTCTTTCAAAAGAGTGAAGAGAATACAGCATTAAGGTATAAAATTCCTTTTTCTCCTCAAAGAGTATAATGAAAGCAGTTTTTTAAAATTATAGATCAGTTCTCAGTAATGGAAAATAAAAGCATCTGATGCATACTAACTCACTTTCAAAGAACATATGTTTATTATCTCCCAATATGAGGTGTCTTATTAATTGCACCTGATGGGAGTCGACACTTCTACATCCAATCAGTAATTAATGTTAGCACTACCTACAAAAATTTATGGGGGAATAAAATGGTAGATATGCAAGTTATAGAACAAATTAACTGCTGATCCTTTACAGCAACAAGCCTTTTATACCTCCAGTGTCTTTACATTACACAGGGCTGGAGAGGACCTCCAAGGTATTTCTTCTTCAGGCCAACTGCTTTTACAGTCACATATCATGTAAGCCTGTTAATGCTAGATGATGACTTTTTCCTTCAGAGTGTTATTTAAATGAAGATACTTGAAAATCCAGTGAATGATTCCATAGATTTCAGGTTGACACTTTCTGATTTCGTAGAATATCTAAAAAACACGTTAATCTTTGCAAAGATTACATGTGCTTTAGGTAAAACTTTGTGGTCACCTTCATGCAGATAATGTTGTTGAGTTAAACGAGGCTGTTACCAACAAGAGGGTCAGTGGTATCAAATGCAGCAAATGTACTTTACAGCACTTTTAGATTTTTATTTCAGTTAACCTCAGAGCCACTCTATTAGCTCATCTGGAAGAGAGCAGCTCTTAGGAACTTTGATGACTATTCCAGTGTCATTTCAGCTCACTGCATAATTCACAATAACAATGCACTGTCCACCACAATCACTTTTTTATCCTTTACACCTCTGGAGGAAGCCAAACTGTCTTTTGGGCTAGCTGTGCTTAATTCAAATGCTTCCAAATGCATTCCGGTTCAACCACAGGCAACTCTTCAAGAATTCTGGGGAAGGAGTTTGGAGGAAAAGGTTATTTCAGTTTACTGAGTTTCATGGGGCTTTGCGTTGCATGGATTTGGTTTGAATGGAGGAAAGCTGCCCTTCTAAAGTAGTATTCAGACTAATTGCAAAAGAGATGTGAAAAAAATGAGTTGATAGCCAGTGTAATATTTGAAAAGTTCTCCTTTTATTTTCTCCCTGGTTGGGTAAAAAGTATTTCTTTTGTTAGTTCGTTCCATTTAAACATCTCCAAAGTTTAAACAAAATCTCTGTTGAATCTGTGGCTGCTAAGCTATAAAATGACTTATGGTATTATCTGCCAAAAAAGCAGAGAGTTAAGAGGATTGAAATAATTTACTGTTTGTTTCACTGTTCAGCTTTGGGTTTTGGTGCTTGTATATTCATCAGAGGGGAATAATAAAATGCTTCTCTACCTCATTAAATGGGCAACAGCGTGGAGAAATGAATGGAATTTTCTTAGCCTCAGTGAACAACAAATATTTTAAAGGAATATTTAACAAAATAAAATAATATCTTAGACTGATATTTCTAGACTTCCCTGTGACTTGATCTGGCATTTTCCCACTTCTGGACGAGAGCTTGCATTTAAAATGAAGGACACAGTTTTCATGGACTAGTCACTTGAGGATCTTGGCACTTTGCTCAGCACCTCTCAGAATCAAATCCTAAGTGACAATCACCCTAATTATCTAATAAGCTTTGAGTAGTTTAAGCCCTGATCTTTCTTTAAATGTTTTATTAGTGCAATTGCTAAGCAGTCTCCAGTTGCAGAGTATTTTGGGGGGGAAACTAGGGTTGTCTCTTTTTTTCTGTTTCTCCCAGTGGACAAACACTGCAGAATGCACTTTCAGCCTGTAAAATGAGTAGCAAATAACCTCACTTCACTCATTAAAATGAAATAGGCTGACCTTTATCCTATGCCAGCTTTATACCAATAAAAATCCCTTAAGTTCTGTGAAATGGCTAACTCATCACTAGACCTGAGATTAAAAGACTTCAGTCCAAATGACAGGATGCAAAAGAATTATTTGCAATTAAGACCTTGCTTGCTTGTTTATATTTTTTCTTCACTATGATGTTTTTAATGATTGTTTATTTTTTCAGCAGAATAAATGTTACCATGTGAGAAATGGATATCAGGTCATGAAAGATACACGTAACAATTTGAGGTGATATTTATTGTGTTAATTAAAAGTCTTCCAGTGTTGATCTTGCACATCCACGTATGTCTTGGGAACACTAGCTTTCATATCAAGACATTTCCAGTGTGAATATGCAAAATGTTTTTTGAATTTATTTTCATGAATTTTGGCATCTCTTCCTTTAAATAAAAATATCAAACCCTGTGAAGGAAGAATATAAACATAAAAAAATAATTTAATTAATGTGACATGAGGGAAAAACCAAGAAATTTAAATTGGAGTTTATTGATAGAGGGGGATTTTTTTCTCATGTGGATCTTTCCACTGGAAGCCAGAGAAAATTTTAGGTTTGATCTGGAGTGACAAAAACAAAGGAAAATAAATTATTTGAAAAGGCAAACCTTTTTAAAGTTTTACACTAGTATAAATCAAAAGAAACGTTATGAAGTTAGTGGAATTGCTGGTGATTTAAACTGATACTAGTGAAGTTGAGAGTATGATCCATAATGGAGGTCATGCAGCAGGCAGATTTGATTTGTGAAGCTGAGTGAGGTTTTTCTGGATAACATGCTGATAAATAAAAATGGGGGTGGGGAGTGGGGGTGTGGTGTGTGTAAGAAAAGTGATGTTAGAATCAGAAAAAAAAAAAAAGGGCACAAATTTGAGAATTCTTCCTGAAAAAAATAAACCTCACCCTTTTTCTTTTTTTTTTTCTTTTTCCCTAATTCAAACAAGTGAATCTGTTCCTTGTTTTACCCATCTCAGATAAGCTCATGTCTCAGCCCACTGTGGTTAATTATTCAATTAGCTTTCCTGATACATATTAGACAAAATCCAAAGCAGAGCTCAGACTGTCCTCTGTTCCTAGCTGTGCCTCTCTGGTGTCCAGCCTTGTGTGATGCCACCCAGCTCAGAGAGAGATCTGCACCACTTGGAATCTCTCACTTGGCTGAAGGGAAAGCAAAGGTTACTCTCAATGCCCAAATCCAGAGGCGGCATCCTCAGATTCCCTCTTCTGCTCAGTAGGAAGTACATCTGCACCCAAAACTGTCATGGGGCAGTGTAGAGGCACATGTTTGAGAGAACTCTTTGGTTTTCAGAGGGACATCCAGCTTTGCATCCACCAATGGCCACAGCAGCACAGGACAGCATATGGCATCCATACTGCTCCTCCAGGGCAAGCCGCATCCTTTCACCACCCTTGTTGGCTTCTGCAATATCACAGAGGTGTTGGATGGTTGGAGAGATTAGCCCAAGTGGGTATGAATAATAAGCAATAAATGTGTTGTTATTTACCATTACTGGGATAAAAATATACCCATCCCTGATTTATAACAGACCACTGCAATGATGATCCATCAAAATGACAGAACAGACAACATTTTCTTGCAGCTGGGGCCATTGTTTCAGAGCACCATCATCATGTGCAACCTGTTAAAAGCAAGAAAATTACTTGCATTGGTGCAGTTATGCAGAGAAGAGCGCATTGTATTTTACCAGAGATTAAAGAGAAAACTGGGAAAAAAAGATGTAAAAAATGTGTATGTAGCTTCTTTCTGCAAAGTCGAGTTGAGGATAAGACCCTAGAGAGAGCACATTGCCTCTGCAGAAGATGCTCCTCTGTGTGTAGCTAAGGATGTAGCTAAGGATGACAAGAAAATACCAGCCTAGATTGAATAGTGTATCATTCAAAGGCCCTTTATCTATTCTCTGTAGCCTCTCAAAGCACTTTGATCTGCACTGTCCCACTGTCTGCTCAACTGTAGAGCATGTCTGTTAGTGTTAAAGCAAAATGCCAGCTGTCATTTAGTAACCTGTGCCCCTGTGACCTGTTCCTGTGCTCACTGCGCTTCAGCATTTGTTGCTTTCTGCAGCAAAAATTTCTCCAAGTGTGGGCAGGTGCAGGGTTGTTACAGCCAGGGAGAAAAAAGAGCACAGAACTAACTGGTGTGTTAACATTCTTATCTCAGAAGAAAAAATAACTGACAGAGATGTGAAAAACTTTAAGAGGCCAGGGACTGCAAACGTTTTGTGTCAGGATGTTGAGCTTAGACTCTTCCATATTTAAACCTGACAAGAGAAGTCTCTGCTAGGAAAACAACTGTGATTCTGCAAAGACAAGTGCTTTGCATGCTAAATCTGAGTGAGCAACAGGGCATCAACAAGCTGTTGACTCTTCTTTGCCTTTTTGTGAGTGCTCTATGAAAACACATTATAAAACATAACCTAATGATGCACAGTGTGTACATAGATCGTATATCTGAAATGCATGGTAGTGCACCCGCAGAGACACTTCAAACATAGTGCATATATATAGCATCTTACACACGTGTTCATCACTCAAAGGCAGAGTCAGACTGAACAAGAAACACCACAAATGCAGGACTACATGCTCTTGGACAAGCATCTATCATTGAGCAAGAGCAGCAATATATTTTTTAATTTTCAGACCCGCAGTGTAACATGACAGATGACAAGAGAGTCAGGTTGACACAGCTAATGGGAAAATGGTAAAAGAAATATTAATGCTTAGTGTATGAGCTCATTAGGGAAATATTTTAAAATGCATGAAATGGGAAAAAAAAAAATGTCCCTTAATGAACAGAGAAATTAAGTTGCTGGTCCTGCAGAGATTGTAGTATATGAACAGCTTTGTATATCCAAGTCGTTTCTTAAGATAGTGCCTATATCTTTTTGCAGAATCAGTCTGCAAAGCCACTAAGAAAAATCCTACTGCATTTCTGTAAGTGGGGCGTTAGTGCTCATTGCGGTACCTGTTAAAGAGGCAGATTTCTTATATTAGTACACTCATGACAAAATGGGTGCTGAGTTTTTCTTACAGTTAAACACTTCAGGACAATAAATATACTAGCAGAAAGGGTAACAAAAATAAAAAATGAGTGTGAGAATTTCAAAAATGTGCCTGGATTAAAAAATCTATTTAGAATCATGAAGAAAATCCTTATTCTAGGGAGTGGGGAAGAGTTTGTTTTTAGAAACAACAAACATCCCTTCAACAAGGAAATACTGCTTTGAGACGTCTCTTTCCTAGCAGTGTAAGAGTACTGAGCTTGGGAGGGAAAGAAACCCCTGTACATCCAGAAGGGAGAGGAAGTGCACTCTATCTGTGGTGACAGGGAAACCAGCATCTTGGCCATGTTTCAGTGTGTACTTCCCATGCTATGTGGGTGCAGCTTTCAAGGGTCTGACAGCTCTCCTTAGTCACTAGCAGAATAGATGGGAAAGACATTCCCTAGAAAAATGACTTTTCATTAAATTTCTCCTGTGACTCATTTCCAACAAATCATCATTTTCTGACAGTAGTTGCCTATAATTGCAGTAGTGGCATAATGCAGCAGTTGTGGATGATGATAGTGTATACGTTTGACTATAGTTAGTACATTCCCTGTTATTCAGTCGTTGTCTGGAAGGAGATTCTTGCCAAGAGATTGTGGAGTGTGACTAAGCACATAAACTACAGCTCTGTACCTGTAAATGATCTCTTTTATGGAGTCCTAGAGATTTGTGAGCTTTGTGTGGCATAAGCCGATGTGTCCAGGAAGGGGAAGCTTAATCCAGATGTGGTTTGATATGGAGCCTGGCTCAAAGATGATCAAGGCAAAGGTTTAAATTCCTGTAACATTCACTTTTCCAAGTGAGTAGTGGGTCCAGAGATCATTTGCAGGAAATTGTTGTGAAGATGGTGAAAGTTCACAACTTTTATTTTTTACCCCCCCCCCAAAGGAAAATCAGAGTTTTGATGTTCATTTGATAGAAATATTTTCTTTTCAAACTTACAGAGTGTGGGACAGGAAATCTCAGTCTTGGTTCATTCTATCCACTTTGCAGCTCTCCAGATTGGTCTCTGGTTTATAGAAGTGAATGATAAGGGTTATTGGGCATACTGTACCCTACTGATAATGGTAGGAGGTGTTTTCTCGGTCCTTTTTTTTTTATCTCCTTTCTTCTGTTTCTCCACTTTCCCACTTCCTCGAGTTCCACCCACTCTCCTGCTTGTCCTGCTCCATCTTGCATTGAAATTCTTTTCACTGTATTCCATTTCTTTCTAATATTCTTTCCATAGACTTTCTTTACTTGTGCTTCTTACACTCTTTCCTCCTTCTTCCTTTTGGCTATCACTTGCTGCTATTAAATTGCAAGGAGAATCTACAAGTACTTGTAGGAATAGTGTTTCTTTCAGACTAAAAGACACATTAGAAGAAGCAGCCTGAAGGAAAGTGCTGACATGATGTGATCTGCATGCCTGTGAGCTTGACTGTGTGTGTGGAATGTATTTCAGAGTCTTCCATCAGGTGAAAAATATGATCCACAAGTTCTAAAGATGTATGAAAAAATCATCATTCATAAGCACCCCGAAGCTGGTGTAATAGGAAGAGTCACATTTAAAGTGAAAGCAATGAAAAAAGCCCTCAACCAAAAGCAGAAGACAACAGAAAAAAATGTGATATTAGGCCTAAAGAATTTAGATTCAAGACTGAGAACTAGTGAAGACTTCAAGGAAAAAATAAGAAATAGAGATGAAAGGATCTTTGCTGGAAAATGAAGTAGAGATTCTTGGCTTATTCTCAATTGTTACAATTTTCCTTTTATATCCAGTCCAACACACTAAAAAATTGACTGGAATTGCATCTGTCCAAGTTGCAATCTTGAATAGGTGAAATATTGAAAGAATCTTGAAAGCTTGGTGGGCTTTATCCTTACAAGCAGTTTAATGATTCCAAGTCCATGCAACAGCATGCAACCAGTACGATGCTGCAACCTTATGACTACTGCTTGAGTTCTGACTGATGACTTTTTTCCACTGGTATAGTTAGAGTAGCATGATGAGGAAATGGGCAATTATAGTCTTGCTGTGGAGATCAAGGCCAAGGATCGGTGGAGGATTAGATGTGGATTGCTTAGCAATTGTGATAATTGCTCTCCATGACCTGGAGATGAGTGGCAGGTTTTGTGTAAGGAGAGGGGCTGCTGGAAGGTGCAGCGTGTATGTGGGTCTGAGCAGGACATGATCAGTGACAACAGGGAGCCACGCAGCGCTGCACTCACTGCACTATGGGTGTCAAACTAATAAGAGAAATTACCAAGAATCTCTCAGTTGTTCTGGATTCTGTGTTGCGTTCAGCCCACTTTGTCAAATTTTGCATGCACTGTTTGGTATTTCCAATGCTGGGAGCAAATGCAAAGGAGGCTATTGGTTAGCTACAAATGTACTTCCAGAGTGGCAGTCTAAAGGGCAAGTGCATTCTGGTCATCTCGGTAACCCAGCAGTGTGGAAATAGATTTGGGTTTGGAAATAATGTATTCCCTCCCTCCAGAATGTGGGTCCAATACATCCAGAAATTGAATTTGCAAAACAGTAAAATATGGTGCAGAGAGCAGTGATCCACTTCTATCCATCCTATATAATTCCAATCGCTCTCCTCCTTTGGTCCAGTAAATACTCCAGTTGTAGAGGAATAGTCCCAGCTCCAGAGACACTGAGCTCTCTAATCCAAATCACACCCCCATGTCAGAGTGCTTGGGCCATTTTGCTGGTGCACAGAATGGGATTGAATTTTGTTAGGCAGAGCACAAGCTGAATGTCCTGAATGCAGCAGTACTGATAAAAGGCTCCCTGCATGGATTTCCCTCCTTTCCTTGCAAACAGCCCACACACAGTCTCCATTGCTGTGCTTTTTTTTTTAAGGGCCAAACAGACACAAAAGTTTTGAGGTTAAAGACTGAATTCATTGAATACAAAATGAAAAGTGTTTAGCTTAAGTTTTCAGCATGAATAAATCCAAACATTTTCATATTAAAATTCTTCCCTATATGCTTGGGGATTTTTTCTCTCTCTCTGGGACCTGATCAGCTATTCACACAGTCCTATTCATTGTTCAAAGACAGTTTCCAGTAATATTCTACATTTCCTTTGATTTCCTTCACTCCTTTCTTAAAGAGAAGGTGACTGCAGACAAGGAATTATACACCAGTTTTAGTGAAACAAACACCCTTGATTTATAAATCAAGGAAGCCTGATAAACCTTGCTTGGCAACAGAAACAGAGCTCAATTAAGAGGAGATGAAAGCAGAAAAGGTAATTCCTATGACATGGTAATATTATCCACTTTGTTGTTTTTCAAAATATGCTCTGGAAATACATATCACAGACAAGCAAAATGCATACAGTAGTGTACAGATACCCTATAGCAGAATACAACAAGAATATATTTTACAATCCATCTGATAGCCAGTTACTCTGAGAGTCACATCTTCAAAGCCCTGGGAACAAGGAGGCATTACCATAACTGTAGGTAGCCAATATGTAATTTAAATCAATGTAAATTCTTCCCAAGTGATGCTTTGGGTGGAACAGACTCTGTCACACCCTGCTGCTCTGGGTACCGAATGGCCCACGGGTTTGTGATCTCAAACTGGGATTCCTCATCTGCCAAAGGGAAGATCAGATTGTCTGTACCTGGCATCTTCTGGGGATTAATAAATGAAGCATTGCTTATGAGTCGGGCTGTTACCTGTATGTAACCCCAGTAACTCCCTCCTGGACGGTGTGAATTTTAGTCAGATGGAAACTTTAAGGAAATTCCATGTGGAGTAGATATAGTCAGTTTGTTCATATTGATGACTCTGTGTGTGTGTGTGTGTATCTAACAGTAAATATTTGATTACATATGCATATGTGTGCATGCTGTCTAGATCTATTAAGAATGTGTATATTCTGTGTTTGTAGAGACTAGTTTGATACGTACATCTTGGATGCATCTCTTAAATTACAGTTATTCACAGCCTTGCAGGATGTAAAATTCATTATTATGAAATTATATTAGTGATTTTAAAACTGGCATGATCACCTTTCTGTTAATTACAGTCTGTTTTTTTCCTGTCCTGTAAATTTGCTTGCTTAATATTCTAGTTCCCTTCTGGAAAAACAATAAATGGGGAAAGTATTTTCTGCACCCAGCGGGAACCTTCCTTGGCAGAAAATGTAGCAAAAAGCATGAGGAAAGGGACCTCAAGAAATGAGCTGGTGGGAGTTAAAGGTACAATGCCTCACTGATCTGGTTTGATCGACCCAAGAGAAGGCAACACCCAGCACTGAACATCAGTGTGTGCTTTTCACACTCTAGGAAGGAGCCTGTGCTCAAACATGTCCAGGGTAGCAGCTGATTACCATTTCAGAGGACCCATCTCCTTCCTCTCTCTCCATAGAAAACAGAATATTAACCTTCTAGCTGAAGTGCCAGAGTTAGACAACATAAATTACCATCATCCCTGCTTATCTATAGAAAACTTCCCTAATGCCCCTGCATTGTATTAGGGATTTGTTAGGTTAAGCACATTTGAGATTATGAGGTGTTTAGATAATAAAGGGTCTGTAAATGCAAATTAGACAGTAAACATAGGAGAAAGTCAGGAGAAGAGGGTTTCATTGGGAATTAGCTGCTAGACAAATACTTTTTTCAGCAACCTCTGTGTAAACTGCAGTGACTGTTCACTCCAAGGAGAGAGTATTTGCAGGGCTTAAGGAAGTACATGTTTCTGAACACTCTCATACGGGAAAAGCTGAAACATATTTAAATCCTCACCCCAGAGAGTAACACATAATGAATAATGGCAGATTGCAAACCAGAGAGATGGAGTGGCAGGGGAGAAGACAAGTGAGGCATCAAAATGTCATCGTGCATTCATTATGTGCATGACTTCCAATTAATGCGTAGACTCTCTGCTCTTAATGGAATAAATCTGTACCTCTAGAGCTACGTAAACCACGCTCCCTAACACCAGCTTCTCCTGTGTTTATTTTTTCACTCCTGTTTATTGTGAATGCCTTGTTTGATAGCTTGAAAACATATGTGCTCTTTCTTCCGATTACTTTCCTTTCCTATTTTTCTAATTGGAAACAATATTTTTCATTTGCTTTTGTAGTTATTAATCTGGCCTTTGTGCTTTGTGGGATTTTCTAGATGCCTTCACCACCCTACCTGCCACATCTTTTGTGGAAGATAGGGAAAGCTTTATTCACTGATAACTTCTTGTAACAAAGTTGTGATGAATAGTGATAGTTTCGTAGTTTGACATTCTTTATTATGTTGATACTAACAGTAATGAAACTGATTTTCTGTTTCTGCATTGAGGTTTTTTCTGCTCTGTTCTTATAGTCAATTTTTGCTCATGCAGACAAGATGACTATCTTGTTTTGACTATTTTGACTTCTTCCTGCCCTAATTATGCAATTACTGTATATCCACCATAAATTGCTTGGTCATATAGTTCTGTGAGCACATTTACAGGCTAATCGAGAGCCTTCAGTGATTTGAACTCTTGCATTTTTCTTTGATTTTTATCTTTTGATGAAGGCTGTGTCCTAACATTTTTTAATCTTCTTTACGCACAAAGTATAAAAGCGTCGTAATGATCACCTTGGCTGCTAATGCTGCTGTCGTCAGTGCTCAGCTGTTAGCCCCTTCCCAGGCACATTTCAGGCTTCAGATTCATTTGTAGATTGTTGTATTATAAAAAAAAATAACATACCTTCTAGCTCACAAAAGTACAGAAAATTGTTGCGTTTAGAGTTGATAACATATTGTGGAAAAATTCTCCAACATCTTGTGTTGGTTTGTTGAGTATATTGTTTACTGCTCTTGCAGAGTTGCTCACTATGCAGAGGGCACTTACGAAGGTACTTTCTGTGGTGACTTACTGATTGTTTTCCTGATGGTAAATGGCTTTGCACAGCTTCCACTAAAAGCAATGTCCTACAATAAGTTTTATGATGGTTTTTCAGGTCAAGGCTTCTGTTTCTCCTTCAGATATCTGTGCAGAGTTATTGTCTGATGCATAAGCCTATGACAACATGCAATATTAATAATAGAGCGTGTAAAATAGTAAGTGCATTATTCACATTATGTGAATAGTAACAACTTGGCCTTCAGTTTTATATGAAAAGCTGCCTTCAGAGCGTTACTTGATCCCACTTCATCTGTGGCCTACCTAGATTTACATTTCCTTGAGGGAAGACTCTTGGCTAGGATCATCTCTACGATCCTATATGATGTGCAATATACTATTGTTGTGACATATGAACCATGAGTTATCCTTACTTAATACTCCAGTTTTCCCTCTTATGAGTTTCCTCTCAATAGACCCAGGAGTACTCAATATTCCTCAGCTGGCCCTCTCAGTCCTGTTTGCAGCTACTGATACACTTCCTGGTTTAGCCTGTCACTCGCTCTTGACTCCTTCTTACGTAAAACTTAACATCATTTTTGTAAGAGTGCACGTGCAGGCTGCAGTACTGGATCATTAGTTACTACAAGTGTGGCTCTGGAGACAGCAGCTGTCAGGGGAACCTTCCCACAGCATAGACAATATTGCTCTTACCAGGCTTCCTGTCACAGCTTGGGAGGAAAGCAAGCAATATCCAGCAGTAGTTACACATGATCTACTTCTTACTCGTTTCACATAATAGCTTTTAAAAATGTTTTAAGTACCCAGCAGCTACTGTTTCAGTTAGGAGTGTTGTTAATATGCAGTTAGATACAGGCTTTTGAGGCATTCTTTGTCCCATGAACATGGTATTTTGTAAAGAAACAAAATATCTAACCTGTATTTTAGCTGCCTCTGAACAACTTTTAACCCGCCATTTAAAAGTGTCCCTGCTTTTTCTTTCTCTGCGTTCGTGTTGCACTTCCCTCTTTGTTTGGTGCAGAATGCTATATTTTCCTTGACCTCCCTATGCCTCCTTAATTCTACTGAAATTGCTTAATTGGTGGTGGTGGTTTGGGGTTTTTTTTGTTACTGTGATCCACCAGTAAAAAACTAGGATTCAATAACTTACAAGTGACATTTGGGGATTATGTCTGTGAAGCTATATTCAGTTATGACACTAATCCATTGAAGTGTTGCATGTTAAGATTTGGGATCAGTTTGTGGCCTAAATAGAAAGTCCCTCATTTTGGGGGCTACCAACAGAACAAACCCAGCAGAATGTGGTGATTCCCTTTGTCCTTGTTTTACCTACTCTCTCAACATTTCTTTTCCAATGCATTTTCTTCAGGAATTTTCCATCCCTGGCTTGCACTTTCTCAGGACATTTAGTTACAGGCATCAGACAGTCACAGTGCAGCGCTGAAGCTCAGCGTTGCTCTCTGTCTACCTCCGTCTCTTTTGCAGCTCGAATCAGCCTGAGCTTTCCCTGGATCTTAGCCCATCAGATGAAGCAGTTTCTCCTCTCCACTGCCAGAAGTCAGGCTTTCCCAGTTTCCACTTTTGCCTTGTTCTTGCCCAATTTGTACTTTTTCATTGCCAAAGTCTCTTGGCAACTCAAGATAAAGTGGAGCTGAATAGTCTTTGTTGTTGCAACAGACAGGCCCTATTAAGTAGCTTGTTTTCACCTCTGTCAGAATTTAGCAGCAGAAAAAAAAATAAATAGTTTCTAGGGTGTTCTTGGCTATTGCAGATGGTGGTACTTGCTGTCCAGGAGACATCTCTACAGGTGATAGGAGTTTCTCAGATAACAGTAACAGGGATATCAGACACACCTGAGGTGCCTGCAGGACAAGTAATGTGAATAATGAAAAGCTGCTAGAACAACTTGACTTGGATGACCACTCTTAAACACCAGCAATTTCTCCTGGTTTTTTCTATTTTTACATAGAATAATGAATGACTTTTTAAATTATTATTATTTATTTAGAGATGGAAGGTTTTGTTATTTCACTATAAATTACTGATTAAGAGCAGTAACTTTCAAGCTTTTTCAAGTATGTTGGAGGCAAAAGGAAGTCTAGAGGAAATGTGGGCCCGCTGTTGAATGAAGTGGGTGCAC
>WUAM01000423.1:3899586-3917085 GCA_024336885.1 Actenoides hombroni | reverse complement strand
GCGGTTGTGGAGTCTCCTTCTCTGGAGGCATTCAAAACTCGCCTGGACGTGTTCCTCTGTGATCTGATATAGGTGATTCTGCTCTGGCGGGGGGGTTGGACTAGATGATCTTTCTGGGTCCCTTCCAACCCCTAATACTCTATGATTCTATGATTGTCTTTATAATGTACTGAACTTTCATATTTATTGTTTTAGACCTTAAAAACATCCAACACATCAAATCAAGGGGGGTTTTTTAGAATAGTTGGGCTTATTTAGACTGACAAATTGATTTTGTAACACCATATGCTTAAGAGTATGATGTATAGTTCACCATGTAGATCATCATGGGGTCAGAAGATTGCATATAGTATTTAATTTTCCTAGTGAATTGGTCATAGCATACAGACCTTTAGAGCTGCTAAACAGATAAAGGTAAAATCATAAACACAAATTCCATCTTTGAAGTACTTCAGTGAGTTATGCCCTTTTGAAAATGTTACCTCTAATGGCAACCAGATGTCTACGTGTAGCATTATCCTGTACATCTTGTGGGATGTTCAATATTCACCCTTTGTATAGTTTGAAATTCATCTAGTGCCGTAAACAGCAGACAGCTGTGGGCTGTAATCATTCCATTATACATTTCTAGAAGGTTTTATTTAATTTTAGTTAGTGGCTGAAATAATGACATTCTCTTTTAATTTTTTTGTTTGTTTTTTGTTTTTTGCATTCCTCTTTACTGAGGCAGACTGACACCATTAGTGTCTTTGAAGAAAATTACTGTTACTTAGCTTGTCTTTCTGCACCAGTGAGTTTTTCAACATCTGTTCTTGAAAATATTGCTCTTATACCATTAGAAACATTAAGTTTCATCATAAAGGTAATATCTTACTTCCTCATGGGTTTTTTTTTGACTCTCAGTCTCTAAACATCCATGGAAGTGTAGTGTTCTGCAGACCATTTGTTAAAGTTTAATGCTACTGCTAACTAGCAGTGCAAAAGAGTACTGTTAGCCTGGGAATATTTCCTCCCTTTCACGTTTTCCTATTTTGATGTGGATATGTGCAAATGTGATGAATAAAAATCCAAGAACTGACCAAGTGGGATGCTCTAAGTGCATTTTCTCAATTTTCAACGCTTATAGCTTTTCACATTCCTACACTGTTTTAATTGAGTTAAATTATAAGGTGAGTCTTAAAGCTCTAAAAAAATCTTAATGATTTAAGGGGCTATGAGGCAATGCAACTGAAGAATACTTCAGGAGTAATGGGTGCAAAACTGGAGGGAGGTAAGACTCATCTCATCTAAATTTAGATATCTGCAAGAAACCTATGTACCTGTGCAAGTCCTAAACTCCTTTGAGAGAACAAAATAGTGCTGGGAAGCAATTGACCTAACCCACTTCATATGCCTGCTCTGTGAGCAGATGAATGTAGTACTACCAGAGATTCCAATAGGACCTGTGACGTCTATTTTGATAAAAAATTATATTGAGTGTGTGGGTTTTAAATGGTGTCAGCAGAACCAGCTGAAAGCTCTCTAATTAAGGAGACCAGGATTCCTTTTTTTATGCAAAGGATGAATTCCTGTGACAGGTGTGAAGCTTTCTTGATGCGTGTGAAAACAGATATGGGAGGTCCTCAAAGTTACTGTGTCTAATTTTTCTCTGTGAAACAAATCTTTTTAGAACACTTCTTGCATTGTAGATTATTTATTACAGAAGATTTTTTTCACGGCTATTTAAAACAAGACAGTGACTTGTCTTAGCTAGTTTTTTTTATCTCTAGTTTAGTAATATTAGATGGCAGTGCTTTCAGACATTTCCACTTATGTCTTGTACAAAGGCTCTCTGGGGCCAGGCGTCCTCTTTTGAAATGGCCACCTATGCCTACACCCAGGCTACGAATGAGGCACGATGCCAGTCCTCAGGGAATTTCCTTTCTTTCAGCAGGGATGGACAGCAAGCAAATGAAACAAGTCACTGCTCAGTCAGCCTAAGGTTTTAATCCTCTATAAGAAATGAAGGAAGGCAAATGTTTAAAAAAAATACAGGAGTTCTATTAGAATATATTCTCCAGCGTCCAGGGAAAATGAAACATCAAGAATAAAAGGAAGAAAACGGTAGGAAGTGTATCAGGGAGCAAGGATGCAGACAGTTTGTAGGTGGTGTTCTGTTAGGGAATGCTGAGAGAGGCAGGAAAAAGATTAAATTTGGGAGACACCTTTAGCTGTTTTGTTGTCTGGCAATACCAAGCAGTGCCAATATGCTCCGAGTGTTTCATCCTGTTCCAGAGCAGCTTAAATTACCCCAAACATACTGGTGAATCTTAAGTTAGAGTTTAATGTTTAAATAAGATTTATGATTTACATTGCACTATCTTGAATCGAAAGGAAAAATAATTTGTACTACTGTGTTTGAATTCCTTATTTTCTGTTTATATAACAACATACATAAATAACAAAAATGAAGGGGAAAATGAAAAGTTTTACTCTTGCATTTCATTAATTTAGGACTTCTGTTTGGAAAAAGTAAAGTTTTAGAAGAGAAATTCAGACTTTAATCATGATCTTAAATTAAAGTCAACGCTGTTAAAGAATAAAATTTGACATTCTAGTAACCCCTCATCTACAGAAACTAAAAGTGAATTTTGCATTGCCTACTGTCAGCTGAAATGACATTCTTTCTAAGACTGACTGTGGGAAGAATGATTCCATTTACACAACAGCCTCATTGATATATATCCTGACAGACAGGGTCTTGAGCTACAGATGGACATTTTACCCGTTCATATTTGAGTTTTATTGACAGCCATTTCTGTTGCGTGGAGCATCTTCCTGTTTTGATCAGTCAAGTATTTCCTTACCTTCCAAAAAATACTAATAGTTTGCATCTAAGAAATCTGAAGAGTGACTATTTAAGTACGATAGAGTAGAGTTTGTTATGAAGGAGAAAAACATGTCATATTTCCTCTGTCTTTTTGCTTGTGTGAGCAACTTAAAGCTAGGTACACATCTAAGTTTTGTTTTCTTCTTTTGCTTCTTAATGCATTAAGAACAAAAGCTGAATTTCCATTGTTCATTGTCTGCTTAGCCTCCAAAACTGTTTGAAGAAGCTTTCACTCAGAAAAAAGAAACCCAGAAAAATTTCAACTGCCATTGCTGCTCATCCATGCAAAATTAGGTGGCATCGCTTTTCTGACAAAGCAAATAGGAAGGCTGGGGTAAAGAGGTATAAAATGGTACAATCTTTGGAAACTTGATCACGGTCTTCAGAAAGCTCTGAGAGTTTGAGTTTCCAAGCAGAATAAGGCCATCCCTGGGAACAGTTGACAGTGAGATGCTCAGCAAGCAGCCCCGCAGAGATTCGACAGTACGTTGCACGGTGCTGGGACCTGGTGCAGGTGCCTTCAGAGCTCTGCTCACTGGCCATGCAAGGGCACAAATTAAGGTCATTCTCCTTTGCTGATGAAGATGAATGTTAACTGCTTCCCTGAGTGGAGTTTCACAGAGATGATACATCACCTCACATCACAGCTGATGGTAAATGACAAGGTATGAGACGGGAGAGAAGGCTTTTATAGCTGGGTGATTAAGGTGAAACCTGCCTAGCAGTCACACTTCTAGGGACACAGTCACAGGGCTTTCAAGTCCCTGTGAACAGATTCACAGGCATTGGAGAGACAAAATGAGAGGAACCTTAAAGTATTGGAACCTTATGAGATGAACCTTAAGCTTCATGACTTAAAATCTTACACAGGTGAAAATAGGTGGTAGACAGACCACGGTTTTAATTCCAGAATTTATTCTGTATCCACTTCAGAGAGCAGAAAAAACTCTGTGCTTTCCAGTCTGTTTTGATCTTCCCTTCTTGTGTTCATCCTTTATGATCCTTTAGGAGTTGAGGGGTTTTGTAGACGGAACTCTATTTTTCTCCAAGCATGTGCTTCTGGAGGCTGGTTTTCATCGCGTTCTTACTCTACTCTCATCCGTTTCCAAATTGGGAACTGTTTGAAATTCCTGCTACTTGGCCTTGGGCATTTTTTCTTCCCTTTTGGCTTGCTCTTCATTATAACCCTAAAAGCACATCTAACCTTGTGGTCAAGAGTGCAGTTCTGAAAAGAGCTGGCATCAGACTTGACAGCTTTGAAGCAGTTCATCATTTGAGTTAATTGGAAAACAGTTCTGTTTAGCTCCAGTATGATTAACAGGGTGATGCCATGGAGTATATGCCTAAGCAAAGGTTTTGGATACCAAACATTTTTTTTTTTTACTCCTATGTCTTAATTTAGACATTCCATGTGGCTCTTTAAAATAAAGAGCTCTCTAGTGCACCATTATGGAAACAGATTTTCAGTCTTTGCTCAATATTATATTAAGTGATCACTTTTAAGGACATCTATTGTAGCCTAGAAAAAGGAGGTCAGCCATAACAAATTGTGTTGTGTACACTATCAACAAATCTTTAAATATTTATACTTTCTAATTTACGGTGTGTGCTCTGTTCCTTAAATAAAGAGCTGTACTAAAGATGATCTATCTAGCTCATTAAAAAAAAAAACAACAAACCAAAACAGAGCACTAACCCAAACAAAACTGATTGTATTGCTATTCTTACTTTGCCCCATTTCTATACTATTTAAGACATTTCTCCCTTTTGTGATTGCTTAGTGATTGTCTCAAACCACAGCTGACTGGTAAAAACAATGATATTTTCTAACACGCTCTGCACCTCTGAAAGTGTGATTGAAGTACAGTGTCTATGCCCATCAAGTAACCTCAAATTATCATTGTTATCTTTATTCTGAACTGAAATATAGCAAAACACAGCACAGACAAACAATCAGAACTCCAGTTTTTCGTCCAAAATGCGGTTGAGGTTGTAAGTATAAAAGGTTTTGTCTGCATCAGGTCTACAGCCAACAGTCTCCCGTAGCTTTGTAAAGATCATTAGAAAGAATTAAAGTCTGTTAGTTTAGTTTTGCCATTATTTCCTACAAATCACTGGGACAAAGTTGGAACATTCTGAAATAATGATTCCACTGTGTTAAATTCAATAAATTTTTATTTAACCTACTTCCTTTGTTTTCTCCAGGATTTAAATTTAAATATTCCATAACTACAAAATTTGGAAATAACATAAGGAGGGTTTACCTGCTGGGAAAACATGACAGAAAAAGTTATCTTTCTCCTCTGTGTCCTCTAAACCAAGGCACTACACTGACAGATGTTTTGTGCCCATGTGATAATTGGAGTGAGACAGTATTTGAGCTTTGCTCATAATTTCTTCATATGTTGCAGGCTTTCATGGTGCTGGGCACCTGCAGAATCTCCACATGTGTCTGTGAATCCCTTGCTTCCATATCTTGTCAGAGAGTGTCCGAAGTGCTAAAAGGTGTTTTCCTGTATTTGGCTGGTTACAGACATTGATGTTGTTCCCTGTCAACGTGTCAGCATAGCCCATATATAAGCCTTAAGCTGCAGCACCCATGGAGCAGTTGCAAACTACTGTTTGAAGGATCTAAAGAGCAACTATGTTTTTTACTGGATTATTCTATTTTCTTCACGACAGACTTGCTGAAAGAAACCCTTTTTCTTCAAAGTATTATTAACAAAGTCATAATAACTTGTGTTTTCTATGAAAGACGATTAATTTTTAAGTTGAGCCAAAGCAAAAAAAAAATGAGAGGACTTGACAGCAAAAGGAGGATCCAGGGGATGTAGCTTCTAATGAAGCATCTCTGTTTACTTTGTTCTCATTTAAGGAGCCTATCTTCAGTTATGTTTGGTTTTTGTGGCATCTGGCTTAAAAACTGAAGGCTGTACCAAGAGCAAACAATTTCCAAGCACAACGTTGTGTCTCAGACACCTTTGCCTCTCTCTCACACAACAGCAAATTAAACAGACACTTTGCCCCCTCCACAGACTTTTAAGTCAAAAAATAATCGGACCCAGCAAAGGAGGATCATTTGCTCTGCTAAGCAGCCCAGAGAGATCTGTTGCAATTCACTTAGTGAGTGCTGTGTGGGCAAAGGATATGTTTATTCTACTGCACAGCCCTAATAGAAACAAGATGTTGGAAGTTTTACTCAGATGCAGTAGTGTTATCCACCCTATATTATCATATTTAGTGTCCAACTACAAAAATAATAATGCGTGCCTGTAAATAGCACTGTTGTGCTATTTGTGTGTCAGGTCGTTTCCTGATTCTTTGGGCAGATCTCTGACTCTGCAAAGCTGTGGGTGCTTTGCTGTGGGTTGAGGGCAATATGCAACCTTAAATTGGTAACGAGGTCACTGGCTAAAACAGGCTTTCTGCTAGGCATTTGGTGCCTGTAATTTAAGACATTCTATATAACAAGGTTTATGCAGAACAGAAGCTGTGGGCTCAAGCCCACTCAGTGGACATAGTGATGAGATCTAGACCTGTGCCTTGAGCATCATCTTTTACCAGAATCTGAGGCAACGCTCAGGACAAAGATACTTGTGTTTTGTATGATAGAGTGATCATAATAATTATATTATACTTCCTGCAAATACTTAATGAGTATTTTGAAAACAAGTTGTTGTTCTGTGGATAGTAAAAGTTCTCATTTACACATGGAGATTTGTCTTAAAATTTGGGGTTTGGCTTCCTTTGATTTAAAAGGAAGAAGAGATTTCTCTGATTTTTCATTTTAAAAAGGGATGCTAGGTATTTTTTCCAGAACTGTTATGTTTTCCTCATAAATTAGATAAATGCTGGGGTTTTTTCTTCTTCTTTCTGTATGTGTGCGTTATTTTCTCTCTCAAAACTTAATTTATGGCAAAGTAACGGAACTTTAAGACATGGCAATTCCTGGGTAAATCTTTTTTTATAAAGCATAAATATAGATAAAATAATAGGTGTGAACTCATTAAGATCATCTTTGGTTTGTTTGTTTTGCTTTGTTAAGAGATTTCTGTAGTTTCTTTTCCACACCTGGAATGTCCCTTCTAGGCATCTTTCAAGTCTTAGAGAATCAGGGAACTTGGTAAAAATGACACTGTGTCTAGCTGTGTGGCAAACACCATGCACACACCAGGGTCAAAGTGTTCTTACATGCTCTCTCCTGCAATTCTGCTGGCCAGATAACCTTGCAAAGCTATGGGCAGAGGGAAGAATCTTGTGCCAGACGAAATTAGGCTCGCAAGACCTGTAAGTTGGAGAGGAACTTGCCAGGGTGTGGTCCCTTCTGCATTTAGCACACTTCAGCCTGATTTAGTGTCTGCTTTTAGAGAGTATTCACCAGAACTTGAGAATGCCAAATCCTGTAATGATATATCCTGGGTGCAGCTCTTCACATCTTTATTCAATACTAAAATATCTGATTCACTGTTACAAGTTTTCTTTTAGTCCATGTCCTGCCAATTATTTTCATTTACTCTGTTATCTATAATCACCTCATTAGGAACATCAGCGTTATGATCATACAACTGCTTCTCCCTGCGTTTGGCTTTCCTTTTTTGTTTCTCCCCAAATAAATAATATTCATATATGATGGGACAACTTCCAGCTAACATCTATTACCTCCTTCTCAATCTGTACTATAACATCAGACTTAGTTCTCTGCAGTCATTTTAATTTCAGCTTTCCCTTCTCATAATCTAGAGGATTTATATTTTAAAAAGCATTCTGTTTTCCTTTAGAGGAGTTATTGAATTATATGTGCCTAGCTTCATACACCGCGCTAAACTCTCCTCAGGATCTGGTCGTGAACTTTCACAAGAGGAGCTGCTCAATGCTCCAGACATTGAACAGTTCAACTTCATTTATAGGTGCCAAGCCCTTGAAATTCTGTCAAAGCTAAGTAGATTCAAAATGGGCTTGGAGACCACTTCAAAAATGAAATATTTTCAGAGTTGAAATTCTTCTAGACCAGTACTATGAAAGGAACTAAAACTTTACTAAAACTTGAAGTCCAGGACTTAAGTCAGGCTTTAACTACTAGAGATCAAGACCAGGAAAGCCTATGTGAAGGTGGGAATTATTTTTCTACGTCTATGCTAGAGCTCTTTTACCTTTGTACAGCATCTGGTACTAGCTGAGGGCAGAGGTAGGATGCAGGTCGTAGTCAGTCTTGGGTCTGATTCAATCTGGTAATTAAGTTCCTAAAGCCCTGAGCAATTTGGGGAATCTGGCCCACAATGGCCAAATGTCACTTCTATCTAGTATTCTTGCGTGTCTTCACGTTGTAATTACGGCAGGAATTATCTTGCCCCACTTACCCTGTAACTATATATGAGCAGAGACAGAGAGTTTCCCCATGACTTTGCATATATTTGATTAGAAACCGTACAGGAATTGTGCGTGTATCGTGTCTTTATTCTTCTTTTCTAGAGCTGACATGTTGCCATCACTGTTACTTGGTTATGTAGCACCAGCGTGAGAGTGGGTGGCTCGTCTTTAGATGTCCATGTGTAAATCAGTAACTTGTAATTACTTTTGAGAGCACCTTTAGGAAATAAGGAGGTGACACAGGCATTCTTATGGCCTGTTTTAGAAAGAAACCAGAGGCATCACGGTACTGCCCTGTTGGAACAGATGTATCTGGTATGCAAAATGTACGTGCCACATGTGGGCTAACTATGAAACAAAATTAAAATTGTAATCAAAGTCTCCGTGCGTTTCCCGAGTATTAAACGGCAGATTGTTAGGCACCTAAGTAGGTCACACGTTGTGGTGAGCGATTGTGCTTTGTCCTTAGCCATCTGGCAACATGAATCAACGTCAGCTGGATGCAAATATAACTCTGCAAAGGTGACCTTGGTAACAGGATTGGTCCACTGAGCAGAGACTACAGGAGGATTACCTGCAAGCACAAGAATACTTCAAGGGAAAAACCAAAAGTAAGGTTTCTAGATTTTGAGAAGTCTTCATGGCCACTGCTACCATTTTGATTGTCGACTGTTTGCTAACAATAGCTACATTTGATTTCAAATCACAGATTACTTCAATCACTGCATGTGTAGATTTCAGTGAATGACTGAGAATTCACTGAAATTCAGAGTACGTATAAACAAGGTGGAAGGCACTAAATAAAAGCAGAAATGATTCATTATGGTCAAGTGCTGCTAATGAGATTCCAGATATTATCCAAGTATGAGTTTTTGAGGAAACTTAGCTTCTGAAGTACACCATTTTTAAGTCTCTGGAGCTTAACCCAGCAGATAGAAAATAGCTGTAGCTCAGTTGCAATGACACCATCAAGACAAATATGGCCGTGAGTTTTAAATGTGTGGGTCTGAAATCTAAAATGAATAGAAAATTCCAAAAGGAAAACAATGTATAATAAAACTTTCCTGTGTTGTTTCCAACTCAAAACAGTACAGCTTTTTTTTTTCTTTTCTTTTCTTTTTTTCTTTTTGTATTAAAGGCTTTGCTGGAGTGCATATTTAACTTTGCATTTTGCTGCCTTGCTTTAGGTGTCAATGTGACAATCTTTGGCTTAAGTATCTTTCAGAGTGACGTGTCTGCATGGTAAACTAAGAATCCAGTTCTGATGGTTCTCCATCCTGTTTTGAAACCACGAATCCCACAAAGGGGTTTTGTGGTCTGCTCGAGTTTTCCTAGTTGACTGCATTAGCAATGAAGTCAGAGTTTCCCTTGCACGGAAATCAAAAAAAAGGACAAGGGCAGATTTATGGATTTCCAGGTTCCATGCTATCTACAGAATGGATTTCACATATGCCAAACCTACAGCAAAGACATTCACTCTTACATTGTCCTGAACAGGAGAGGCATTTTTCTTCTTAAACAAAGAAACACTGTGAAGCATGGAAACCATCAGGTTTCCTCAGCCTGCCTTCCCCACTCTATGACTCATGTGGTTAAAAATGCCACTACAAAATGAGAATACAATGCTCTTGTCTGCACACAAACATGCTAATTTAAAATGTGTGCTTACATATTCTGACCTGACTGACTTCAAAATTTGGAGTGATTTGGTTTCTTCAGTTAGGGCTAGGCCTATTGCAGTTTCCAGATATCATTTTTGTTATTGTTATTATTATTATTTCTGAAAGCATTTTATGGGAATATAGAATCGACTCTTCTTTCACAGTAAACGTATCAAACTATATTTATTTCTGTTTCTCTCATACTAAAGCAAAGCAAACTGGTGCTTAAAAGCTGTGTGAAGCTGTAGTAAGATGGTCAGGATGGGAACAGGAGTTAGTGCTATGTCTATACCTGCCCACAATAAAGAATGTCTCAGTGAGGCTGTAAGAAGTTGTGGTACTTTCAACTGACTCACCTCCCTGTGTTTGAGGATGAGAATTTGTCTTGCTGAAAGTCAGCTGGCATCGTGATAGGAGAAATAGCAAATGTCAAAATATAGTACATGGTGTCACAATCTAAGGTGTTTATTGTTCACTGAAGATCACGTTTTTAACATATGGGGGAAAATCTGGTTTAGCACTGAATCTGCTAAGAATTGCGTTCATCTAAATTGCTGTGTCTCAGAGAAACTTTGCAATAACTCTTAGCGTGTGTCCACAATGGATATGTGAAAAGTATAACATCTGATTTTGCTTTAATATAATTTTCTTTGTTATTTTACATAATACTATAAATTGACCTATGACTACAGGCTGCCTTGGGTCTATCTACAGTGTGGTTATTCACTTGGCACAAATGCACTAGGGAAATAAGTAATTTTAGTGCTTTTAAGTGGTTTGCAAAGATCTTTTTCACTTTATTGGATTTAAATCTTTTTGCAGTACTTGTGAACTATTCAGCTGGTTGAGTCTGTTTCTAATTGATCACATAGTCAGGCATAGCAATGTGATCTCTAAGTTCCTATTCGTAAGTCTGGTTTAATTTCAAATACATCATTTAAAAGTCTTACTCTAACTTCATTAAAGATTTCACTGGACACAAGATAAAATCGTGGTTCCTCCTGAAATGGTGAATTCTTACACTGGTTTCTAAAGATCTCAGTCTGAATAGCAGATGTTTGAATCAGTGCAGCAGCAGACGTTGCCTAGGATATTACTGGATTCCAGTACAAATTCCTCAAGCAGGATCACTGTAGAGACTGTTGTCACAGATTCAGAGCAGAACTTAAAACTCATTAAAGCCAATACTTTTCAGTGCGTACTTCCATGCAAGTGCTTGCTTATAGCACTAAGAGAAACCAAAGAGAACAGCAATTCCCTAGTAACGTTAGAGATTTTTGGAGCAAATGAAATTGTTTCCTAATCAGGCAAAAATAAGCAGACACTCAGAATGCCAGACAACATCTGTGACACCTGGAGATTGAAGATGGGGAACATTTCTGGTCATACTTGTCTAGATGTGTTCTCAATTGTTACCCAGAATCTATGAATTTTGTGGCTTTAGATAATACTATTTACAAACTAATCGAGTCTTACTTTTTCTTTTAATTAAGAAAGTTAATTGGAAAATGTCCCTAGAAATTAGGATTCTCCCCTGACATACTGTAAATAAATGCTATGTTGGAAAACAAGATGAAGATAAATGAAGGACTGTTCCAAGCTTTCAAAGAGCAGGAATTGTTTAGTCCTCTAAACAACAAAGGTACATTTCATCAACACATGCATTCATATTTATATGCATTGTATCATTATTAATTTGACTGTAGTCTTTTAATAAGCAATGTAGATAAAAGAAGTGCTATTGCAAATATTTTCTTGCATTCATACCATTTTCAATTACTTCTGCATTTCGTCAGTGGTTGGTGCCACAGAGCAGCCTCAAAACTGAGCCCGCCTGAGGCAGCTCCTCAGAGCCCTGGGAAAAGTGTCATTTAAACAGCCTCAGAGTTGCAGCCTGTCTCCTGGCAGAGCTCACCTGAGCCCTTGGAGGAGGTAGTTGCCCACTCTCACTTCACAATTCCCTTTCATAGGAGTATCAGCGCTGCTCATTTTATTGGCTTGCCAGGTATGTTGAACTACTTGAATAAATGATGTTGAAGGGAACAAAGATGTTGTTGTTTGATCAGACTTCACAGGCAATATATAGGTTCCCATTCTTTGGTCACTTCAAGAACTGTATGCCAAATCAATTGAGTGAGATAAGTAGCCCCATACTTTCTTCCTTATTTTTGGTCCTGCCTGTTAATGTAAATGCCAGTTGGCAGCAGGTTACATCAATGCACTTAATTTAAGCTACAGCAATTAGCAAGTAGATGCGGAATTTGCTCAGCCATGCCTGCAAGAATAGCATAATCTTCAGGAGAAAAAAGGATTGCCAGGGATATGATCTGCTTTAGCTACATCAATTTAAGTTATCCGTAAATTTGAACTGAAGCCCTGAAATTCTGAAAATAATCTGGAGCCTGAGTAAATTTGACATACAGGAATACTTTTGTCTCCTTCTATTTTTGCAGATCTAGTAGGACTCCATCTCTCTGAGAAAGGATACTGTTCATGAATTTGCAATAGCTCAGTGCAGGAACAGAGACTCTGAAATACTTGGTTCTGCATGGGTCTCTCACAAAAAGACACTCCCTGCCCTAGTTGCTTCCTGAACATAGTTTTCAACCAAATGAATCATGTAAATATTTGAGCAAGAATTAAACATTTGTATTATGAAAGGCAACTTGAAGTACTTCGTTCTTATTAATCCTGGTTAATATACATTCAGCATGATTATCAACTTAATTATACACATATTTTTTTGCAATGGGATTTATATGTCCAAGCACTATTTAAAAAAAATAATAATCTAACAACTAAGAAACTACTGACTGGGATAACTGTTTTGAGGTGTCAAGGAAAATGCTAGTAACAAAGCTGGGCACTTTTAAAATCCAGTTTCTTCTGAAGCTGTAAATTTTGATGTCTGGCTTTAGAAAGCATTGAGATTTTTTTGTTTGCACTTGAAGTCTTGCAAGGCTCAATGCAACATTTTAAAACATAGTAGTAGCCTAGAATCAGCCATCGCAGTCTCTTTAGCATGGTAAATAAAGACTTCTTCCACTTACTTCTGGTGTGAGAATTTTACCTGCTAGACCAGAATTGGTACAGCTTTGGTTTGGATCTTTTTATAATTGCTTCTGAATGTTACTGTTCTGAGATAAGCATCACAGTAGACTTTGAGTATTCAGAATCTTCCAGACTGGCATTTATCAATGGTCTCTTTCATAACATGTACTGGTTGGAGTTTAAACTCTAAAATTTATCCAGATGCACAATGCTTAGGCAATAGCATAGATTATCTTGGCATATAAAAGAAAAGCTTTAAAGGAGGCTTTAAAAGAGATGTATCTCAGTCTCACCAAGCCTTTGTTGGACTCGGTGCAAATAAAGAAACTTTTATTGGCACCTGATTTCCCAAAGCTCTGAAGACATGCCTGTTCTGAAGGCTACAGGGTTGCCTCCTGGAGGGTTTTTACCTTTGTACCTCACTTGTGGAATAGCATCTTAAACTCTGACTTCTTGTTGGAAATGCAGTTCCAGCTGCTGCAATTGCGTAGGTCACCCTAAGATTAGCCTAAGCAGATTTTAGTCTTTTGCAGTGGGAACGAGGCAAAGTTTTTTGGAAGAAAAAGAAGTTCATTCACTAGTAAGAAAAAGTAATGCACAGTCTTCCTGTAATTGCATCTGCTTTCAGTTTATGAGGTTTGGTGAAAAGACACAGGGATTGCACTGCCCTTCTCTTTGTTCTTGGGAAGCTTGGGATCATGGTGGAGCGCAGTGGGTCCTACTTTCCTGGGAATACTGCACTTCAGCGAGAGGCTCAAATCTCAGGGATGGGAATGCTCAGGAGCAATGCACTAAAAGCACTGGGTGGAATCTTCCGTCATCCAGGACCACTCCACTATATCCACTTTCCTAGCAGTTCCCATGCTTGTGTACTTTCCTGACTTAATGGTGTTCCAGAAGTGAAAGAATTGGCCTGTATCTACCCAGCACAATCTGTTGAAAATATTTTTGTATAGACCTGATAACAAAAGTGTGGGTGGATAAGGTCAAACCCAGATGCCACCTGCAGATATCCCCTTGGCGCACAACTAGAGTATTATTCTCTTCAAGGCCGGAAAGGGCTGGAATTGAGACAGAAGGACTGGGTGGTCCTCAAATTTAATGTGCCAAGAAAGAATTCCAGACTTCTGTGCTCCTGGTTCCTCAAGCTGGAGATAAAAAACGCAGTCAAGCCATTCTGCGCTTCATAATGTTGAGAAGACGAATCTCAGTGAACGTCTCCTACTTCTCCCTCATCACCTGACCTCACCTTGGCCATTTTGTCATTGCTTAGAGTAGCTGGTTTTATGAGCCTAAGAAATAGGTGGTAAGTCTAGATATAGTCCACTAGCTGAGTCAATAACACACGCAGTTTCTAGATAATTTTTCAGGGTTATATGCTGTTTGGAACAGGAAATCCATGATTTTAATTAGCAATAAATAGGAAATAGTCTGCTATGAATTGATCTTAAACAGGTACTGCTGTACTAAATTAGTTCAAAATAAGCAGGATTTTCCATTAAGCAAATGGATATTAAGACATCTTGGGTTTATTAGCACCAGCTACATTATCTCTCTGAGGCTGCCTTAGGTTTCAGAAAAGAACGAAGCTGAAAATCTGTCCATAGACACAAACAAATGAGCTTATCATAAAGCATAGAGCATTGAGACAGAAGGGACTTCCCCGTGTAGTAATTTGAAGATTTAATTGGCATATGTATTGCATCCTACAGAAAAATGGTACTAATAATAATTTATTCCACAATCATTTAATGAAATTTTGGGAGATGAAGTTTTCTTGATGTGGTGTTTGTGTAAAGAATCCTTTTATCTGACACTTCATTAGGAAAAGAATTTGGATTTTGACCGTTATTAGGAAATAAATCTCCTTTTACTGCAGGGAAAGCTGTGCAATCTGCTATATTTAACACATAGAAGGACCTAAAATTGCCTAAACTATCATGCTAGCTCTGTAAGACAAGACTGTGCTATTGCTTTGAGATTCTAATAGTATTCAAATTTGAACTAATAACTTATATTTCATACAGATTTGTAGATGGGAGAGTTGAGACTTTAGCAGTGAAATGACTTATGGAAGGTTGCAAGGGAAATCAGTTTGTCAGATAAGATGACTCAACTATTTCATTTGTATGGGACATTGAATCAATGAGACATCCATTTACCTGATGCTTATCTCAATTTCACTGGCATTTGCTCGTAATCATTTCAGAGATGTTATTGGTATCACTTTGGATGTATGCTGGTGTGATTTAAAATGACGTTTTGGGATAGGAAAATAATGTCCTTTAATTTGCAGTCTTCCAAATTTGAGTATCATTTACAGAAAAGCAATTTCTCCCTCATCATCAATATCAAAGGACTTGGTCCTTTACAGCCCCTGACGATCATTTGCTTACAAAGTCCATATATTAACACATTACACTTTTAAACAATAAAATGCTATGGCATGCTTGCTAAACTGGGGCAACGAGTATGATTCACTGAAAAGCTTTTGGGCTTTACTCTCTTTGACCTGTTTACTCTAAGGACAGAGGGAAGACATAGCCATCGCAGAATATTGCTGCAGGCTGTGTTCATACAGAAATAGCTTAACTAGGTTAGCTGATGCTTAACTAGGCATCAGACAAGTAGTTCCAGTTTTGAATGCTATATACCTTCTTCTAAAATCATGGATTGTGTGGACAGAAGCTATTTTTAAGATGGTGTTAAGCTGATTTCTCTTAAACTATCATTCATCTCAGAGAACAAAAGTCCTTCCCGGTCCTTGTTACGTTCTTAAACATCTACATACATCTTTATGAAACCTAAGTTTGAAAGAATGAGTGGGAATTCAGCATTGCTTAACACAAAATACTGAGGTATTTAATCTGTATCACAGGAATATTTGAATGTGTGATCTAGACAGACTTGAGTCTTTACGAGAGGAAAATTGTCCTCAGGAATATAGATTCTTGCATCAAGGCTTCAACAGCTTCATACTCTCCTGTGGTATAACAGGCTTGTGGACAGTGACTGTTTTCTATATAGGAGCCTTGGCACTCTGACAAGAATCGAACTTTACAGTAATGGGACCATTGTAGGACAGCTAAAAAGGCTTCATTAACATGTAAGAAAAAAGTTAGTAGTTCCTAAAGCTCTTGGTAGCCATGGCCAGTGAAAGAACTCTTAACTTTTATTTTAGTGCTTACTGAACAATAACCAAAAAATCATTCTGCCTAGTAAAAACATAATATACTTCTATATTTTTTCTTCGTTTAGCTCACTCCCAATGGTAATGTGAGTCTCTTTGGTTCTTTCATTCCCTTTAACTGACCAGATTGTAATGCATTCTTTCATAACTGCTGAGGAACCCTGAAATCATTCCTGCTGTTCTGGATTAGCTATAGCAATATTAACTCCCTTAGCAGACTTTCCATTTTTAAAGTAATTTTGCTTTTTTTTGTGATGAGTAGTTGATTCACAGGGTTTGCCTGACTACTTCTGAGACTAAGGCAATTTGCCAAATGAATCCATGCAGCAGAGTGAACTTTTAATGTACTCTGACTGATGCCAATAGTAAAATTCAGACTGACTTCAGTGGAGCAAGCCCATGTCCTGAATGAGTAAGTCTTTGAGACTTTCAGTTCAAGTCATCCACCCAGACGTTCACAGAATCTTGTCAGCATCATTACCACAGTGTGTTAACTCTTCATGCTTGACCACAGGAACTCTGGGTAAAAAAGTCCCAGATTGGACTTTTTCTATCTAACACTCTTTATATTAATGAAAATATGTTTCTGAGAAATAAATTCAATTATTTCCGTATTTGTCTAGCCTGCAAGCTAATAAATGTTATTCTACATACAGTAAAGGTAATAGGTAGAATGTTTTGTACCTACAGAATTTCAGTGATATTCTGCTGGACCTTGCATTGAGGTTTTGGAACTTTGTTTTGGGGTGGTCCTTTTGAGCTCAAAAATATATATTCCGTCTTTTATGGAGATGTTGTGGTTTTTTTAAAAGATTATAACTAAATTAATCAATAGAAAACAGGAATGGAAATGTACTTTTTTTGCCCAGGATGAGAAATAGGAGTGCATATGAATCATAGAATGGTTTCGTGTGGAAGGGACCTTAGGCCTAGTGTGCCCTGGTGGCCAAGAAAGCCAATGGCACCCTGGCTTGTATTAGAAATAGTGTGAGCAGCAAGAGTAGGGAGGTGATAGTCCCCCTGTACTCAGCACTGGTGAGGCCTCACCTTGAGTGTTGTGTCCAGTTTTGGGCACCTCAACAGAACAGAGATATTGAGGTGCTGGAGCGAGTGCAGAGGAAGGCAACGAAGCTGGTCAAGGAACTGGAGAATAGATCTTATGAAGAGCAATTGAAGGAGCTGGGACTGTTTAGTCTGAGGAAGAGGAGGCTGAGGGGAGACCTCATCACTCTCTACAACTACCTGAAAAGACATTGTGGAGAGGTTGGTGCTGGTTTCTTCTCGTAGGTAATTAGCGACAGAACAAGAGGGAATGGATTCAAGCTGCAACAGGGTAGGTTTAGACTGGACATTAGGGAAAA